>JBBUKS010479795.1:0-37542 GCA_038050645.1 Hedychium gardnerianum
AGCAGCAAAGGATAGTCTATCAGCTGACATGGTCGTGTCTCATTGAGACATGACCGTGTCTCCCAGGAGCACCAGCTGCCCAGCCATAACACACGGCATGACCATGTCTCCTTAGACACGGTCGTGTCTCTGCTCCAGCAAAACCCATGCCAGGGTCGTGCTAAGAGGCACAGCCGTGTCTCTGCTCCAACAAAACCCACGTCAGGGTCATGCCTAAGAGGCACATGAGAGGCACGACCATGTTCAAAAAGAAGAGCATCTCAAACTTCATGCCAGGGTTGTGCCTGGATGCACGACTATGTTCCAAGGATAGATCTTTAAATTGCTCGGTCGTGCTTGAGAGGCACGGTCATGCCTCATCTGCTGAAGAACCCACGGCCAAGCCATGCCTAGAAGGCACAACTGTGCCTCCTCCTCCGGGCCATTACTAGCCACGACCATTTCTAGGAGACACGATTGTGCGACTAATAAAAAATAGAGGTTGTGCCCTCTCCTATAAAAGGGGTCTTCTTCCCCTTTTTTGGGGAGGAAGGGTCTTCCCCTCTTGGGAACCCACTTGATTCATTTCAACACCAAATTCTTGTGATTTATCGACAATTTGTGCCTGATTCCTCCACTCCATCCATCATCCAAACTAGGAGATATTAATGAAACCGCAAGTGCACATTTACGTCATCAGTAATAAAAAGATATCGATCCCACAAGGACTGTGGATTAACACACACTAGTGAGTTTGTGAAACTAGTAACTAGACTAATCAAAGTTGTGTGAAGGCTTGTAAGTTAGAGAGAGAGAGAGGGAGGGAGATCTAGGTCCAAGAAGAGAGGGAAGTGAGTTGTGAAGATTAGTTTCAGAAGAGAGGGAAGTGAGTTGTGAAGATTAGTTTCGGAAGAGATTCTAGGCTTTCAGTTTCACTATAATGTTAGATAATGTTCCTATAACATGTTCATCTCCTAATTCTCCATACTACTCTTATGTATCTAAGGTTAGTTCCTATGTCAAGGTCTTGTAACTCTAGAAAGTAAGTGTCGATGCCCTTTGTCACTAAGGGCATAATAGTTCAGTTGAATAAGAATCCTTTATCACTAAGGATCTATTGATTATTCAGTCTAGTAGCAACCTTAATATAGAAGCATACACCCTAAATCTACATGCATCATTCACATACACATTTCGTTAAACATGTATAACACACAACACATATAGCATAAGAGATAACATTTCATAGAAATAGGAAATTGGCATATCCATAGTTCATAAATCATCAATCACATCATAGATACACCCTAACCCTAGAATGCAAGGGATCTACTCCATACAAAGGTAGAGAAAGCATGAAGACAAGTAACGAAACATTCTAGCCATAATGTAGAGAGAAGAGGGAAGAAATTCTTAGACGGTTGTTGCCTTGGACTTCGGGAGTGCTCTCCTTGCTCAGATGAAGGATGGATCAAAGAAAACCGCCTCGGATTGCTGGTGACATCTCTGGAAATGAAGTGGTGATGGACCTTATGTTCTTCTTAGAAGGGAAGAACAACCCCCCTTTGAGAAAGGGGTAAAATCCCCTTTTTTAGTCATGGGGAACGACCCCTGTTGTTTTGGCACACAATCGTGCCTAAGAGTCATGACCTGAGGTTGAGGCTGACTTATTTGGAGGCACGACCCAGTGTTGAGGAGGCTTTGTTGGCTAGTCATGGCCATGTCTGGGACACACGGTTGTGTTTGGAGTTTTCCCATGAATGGCACACGATCGTGCCTGGGCTTTCTTAATAAGTGACACACGGTCGTGTGTCGTGTTTGATACACTCAACCATGGCTAAAGCTCTTCCTATTGCTAAGGCACGGTCGTGCTTAGGGGCACGGTCGGGTGTCTTGGCCCTTGCTGATCTACTTCATGCTCTGCTTTCTACTTTGCTCTCCATTTAAGTTTTGTTTTGCTCCGAAACGCATCCTATCAATGAAAATAAAGAAAAAAAACATATCTCCGAACGCTGTGGAGTAAAATACATGATAACATAATAAAATGAGGTGCGATAATGTAGATGATGTCAATGAAATGTAAGTAGATGTGCGATATAAAGTATCTAAAAATATATTTAATTTACGCACATCACACCGCAGACTTAAACCTTTGCTTTTCCTAAAATCTACAATCTAGATTCAGGTGGCAATGAGGTGCATTATAATCCCTAGTGATTCACAATAATCCAGTGGTTTCCATTTGTGCCAAACTTTGATCTGATCCTTTGCCAAGGTGTCTTGGATCGGTCGACGAATCCCCTTTATCCGTCGACTAATACCATTGAATTTCTAACTTTGCAAACTTTTCCATAATCTGCCATATTTACTTGTTTGGTCGACGAATCCCCATGTTCGGTCGATCGAACCCAATAATCTCAGAACTTTGTTTACCTGAAAAATAAAGTTAGCACAGACTATAGTAGGGATCCTGCAAAATAGAGTTAGTCAGATAAAGTAATGCATGAGTAAGATAATTCATCCTGTCTCAATCTCAACTAAGAAACCTTCATTGGTTTCTTCAGTTAGATCAACGCTTAAGAATTGTCCTCACTAGGACACGGCCTCACAACACTAACTCCAGTTTGCTTACCTCAACTGACTTGCCAAATATCAGGTCCAGAATGTTCATATATTATATATGCTTTCATACATTATTTGACGCGCATCTACTTATATTTTATGAGCATAATTTTCACGTATTGCAGCCTATTTCATTATTATGGCATACTTCTACTCTTTTAGTTTGGAGAACTGTTCTTTGCGTATTTTTATTGATAGGATGCGATTTCGAGCCATGTTGGATTTTGTGCAGCCTGTAGATGAAAGGTAGAATGACCATAACTTTGCACATAGTTGGAGTTTCGGGCTGAATCAACTTCCAAACCGTAGATAACTTCAAGATCTATAATTTTACTTCAGAGTCGAACTGAATAATTCATCATCTTGAGGTGCTAAAAATCATGACCGTGCCTCCCTAGCATGGCATGTCTCCTACTCTGGCCAAATTTGCAAATAAAATTTTGAACTTTCATAACTTTAAGCTTAGTTAAAGTTTTGAGGTGTTCTTTTTATCAAATTGAAGATAACTTTAAGGCCTACAACTTTTATTCAGAGTGAAAGATGAGAAAATCATGTTTAGCCATGATAAAAGGCATGTTCGTGACCACCTTCCAAGATATCTTCAATTGCAGGACATGCCTTGAGGCACGGCCATGTTTAGGCCGTGACACGGCTTTGTTTTTTAGGAACGGACGTGATTATGCTGCGTCACGGTCGTGTCTCACTGGCATCTCAACCTCAACTCTGGGCTGTGTCTCCCAAACACGTCCGTGTCGAATTCCAGACAGCCTGTGGACGAAAAGTAAAACGACTATAACTTTGTTCTCGGTTGGAGTTTTTGGATGATTCAAATTCCATAATGTAGATAACTTCAAGATATATAACTATTATTCAGAGTCTACCCGAGATTAAGTGGTTTAGGGTGTAAAAAAACCGGGTTTTGTGATGCCTAATAAAAGGGGCAAATCTAGAAATTCTAGGCAAGTATAAAAGGGTCAAGCAAACCCCTTGCTTGAGCCATCTTGGGTTTGGGACTTCGTCCCTCTCCTTGTATAAGGGTTCTCTCCTTAGAGGGAAACCATAGGGCTCTCATCCACCTCCATCCTTGATGATCCATCCATCTCTGGAGAAAGGAAACATCTCGAAGACACCGGCATCTCCTCGATAAGCATCTCTTCTCCCTCTATTCTCAGATTTGGGGTTGTAAGTATGCTATATTTTGTGTATTTGATTTGTATTTCCTTCTTCATGGAGTAGATCTCTGATTTCTAAGGTTAGGGAGTATCTATAATGTGTGATTGATGTATGAACTATGTATATGTCAATTAACTTATTTCTATGAGATGTTTACTTCTTGCTCTATGTGTGTTGTGCATTGTATTTGTTTGACTAAATGTGTATGTGAATGATGCATGTAGATATAAGGGATTTTCCTCTATGTTAAGGTTGCTACTAGATTGGATAATCGGGAAATCCTTAGTGACAAAGGATTCTCATTCAACCGAACATTTGTGCCCTTAGTGACATGGGGCATTGATACTTGTTCCACTTTCTAGAGTTAAAAGACCTTGACCTAGGGAGAATCCTTGCTACATAGGAGTAAGTGTGGAGAATAAGGAGATGAACATATTATAGGGACATTAACAAGCACTATAGTGAAACCAAAACCCTAGAACCATTCTTCCAACAAACCTTTTCAACTCTCTCAATCTTCCAACTCATCTCCTCTCACAACCAACTCTCTCTAGCTTTATTTCTCTCCCTCTCTCTTCCTTCTCTCTAATTTACAAGCTTCCATACTTCAATTATCTAGATAACTTCCTTTGCGAACTCAACTAGTGCTTAATCAATAGCCTAGCAAAATGAGTTTAGAGGAAATTGAAGGAAGATTGAGATCATGTGTAAAGGTGGAAACTATGTCTCAAATAAAGAGTAGTGTTTGGAAGGAATGGCTAGAAGGTAATGAATCTCTCTTTCTTGTCATTATTATGTTTAGTTGTCTAGTCTACCTATATGGTGGGCTTTCATATAGGAACATAAGTGATAAATCTGTGTTGTCAATATGTGTAGCATATTTCATTATATTATAACTCCATATATCAATTGTAAAGTAGTACAACCTGCAAGATTTTCGTTACTTGTTATGATTTAGAACATGTCATCAAATCAATCATTATAACATTAATGCGGGATAAAGTCGACCGAAAAAGTAGATCTGGATCAAGTTGATTGTAGATAAGATGGTTGATCAGTTGACGAACCTGGTGATCAATTGATGGTAAAAACCTTATAAAAAGGTTTTCGAATCTTAGGTTCAAATCAACAATTCTAACATTAATCCAAGCTCTTTTCAAGTGTTCAAGCAAGCAAAGCTCTGCTCATCTGCGCTGCATTGCTCTCCGATGACCTAAGCTAAGCTTTGAATCCCCAAGAGTTGTTGGCAACATTGTTGTTATTTCTTTTTATTGAATTCCATTCTAATAAGGCACAGTAGAGTGATATTGTATTCTCTTCATTTGTAAGAGGCTTCTCCGTCTTCGAAAAAGTATTCGGAAGGAGAGGATTATAGTTGCCTATTTGAAAGCGATACACCCAATGGATCACGGGCCTTGGAGTAGTAGCAGTCCTGGACTGTGAACCAAGTAAACGGCTTGTGCAATTTTGTGTGTGTTTTGATTTTGTTTTCACTGCATTTTGTGTTAAGTTAAAAAGAAGATAAGTTTTAAAAGTTATGAGCGATATTCACCCCCTCTATCGCATCTTTCGATCTTCAGAAACAAGCCAAAATATTAGACCCTCGCTCCCGTTATTTATAGTTATAGGGTGACCTAAAAATCATAAAAGGTCATAAGGAAACTCATTTAGTAAAGGTCTAGGCACCATTACAACCCAAATAAAGGTAGAAATTGAGCCTACATATCAAATTTATAAACATGAGACTTAAGTGACTAACCAAGCTCATCTAAGGCTTGTATTCGGTTGACTAAAACGCATGACTTTCTCTTTGTCTAACTTGCTTCAAATGTAGCTTTGGCCTTCATATCTCCAATTAGCTCATTAAGTGTTTCCTTCATCTTTTTACCCTTAGCTCTTGTAATTGAGCCTCCCATGTAATCGAACCTCCATTGATGTGTAATGGATCATCAAGAAGATCTAGAGTGGGATGCTCCTTTTCTTCCTAGCCTTAGCTTGATCCATATCCTCAACTTGTTGGGAAACTTGTTCTCTTTCTTTGACTCCATCACCACCATATAGTTGAATCTTGAATCTTCTTAAGTTCTCATGTAGCAGATCATGTAGAATTTTTCATGTAGTTTAATCTTTTAGAAGCTAATGGATTCAATGAAATTGATGTTTTAAAACCGTATAGGCAAAATAGATAACTAACCTTTATCCAAGTGGAACACTTTCTCATTAATTACATTAATTATTTCATGTAATTGGTATAGTTATTTTCCTTAAATTTTCAATTTAGCTCATGAATTATTTGTTAAGGTTTTGGATTCATGTGATATACAAGTTATTTTTTTGTATTTGAAGTTATGGTTTGCTTGATTAGTGGTTTCAAGGCATTTTGGCCTTTGGCTCTTGATCTTGAGTTGCTATGGTGCAACTATGATCTCTCTTAGGAAAGTATTTTCTTTCTTTTGTTGTAATTCTTACTTAGGATTTGTTTTGTTGATATCTATAACATCAAATAAAAAAAAAACTGATATTTATTCTCTTGTCTTATAATTTTATTTTCTAAACTTAAAATCATAGTTGTGAAAAACGCGCGCTTGGCTGCGCCTAGGCGCAAGGCGCAGCGGTCAGGCGCACCCCTTTTGAAATGTCAAGGAGTGCTTACACCCCTTTTGAAATGTCAAGGAGCACTTAAGTTGTGATTTCCCTCGCCTTTTTGAAGTGAATTTTTTTTTTTTCATGTCACATAGCAGAAAGTTATAATATTATAAAAAGTCAATTAGTGGCCAAATAAAAACAAGTAATACATGAGCGAGAAATACTATTAATGATTTTTTTCTATTTTCTATTAATTCAGGGGTTGCCCTGTTAGAAGTTAAAGCAGAATTTTCAAGTCTTAAGGAGATAAAAGTGTGGGGGTTGGAGCTGAAGTTATGTAGTTGGTCTTGGAGAATGACTTGCGGATGTGTTGTGGAGAAGTTGTTCAGAAGCTGGAAGGATAACATGAATTGAAGCTGGAAACCGTGTACACTGTTTTGTGCCAATAACAACTGCCATGAAATCATTGGAAATAAGTGCCATCTGTTAAAAAAAAAAAACAACAGTAGCAGAAATCAGTTCATTGCTGGAATTTCTACTTGGCACGAATTTTTGAATCTGACTTTGAATTCAAGAATTGCAGTTGATTGGAGCTGTTCTGATTCTGTTGATTGAATTGTTGGAAGCTGAAGTGTTTAACCAGCAACAAAGTATCAAACTGAGACTGTTGAGTGCCAATGCCTATTGTAACCCCGTAATCAGAAACAACTTCGATTGAAGTTCCTACCAATTCATTTCCAATTGGTCTTCTTTCTTCTTCAAGAGGCTTATCCTTCCTTGACTCAAAGCCATGCGGATGCACATGAGGTTTACCTGCCTGCAAGTTGCAAGAATTTGATTTCTGAATCCGAATTCTGAATCTGATTTCTGAAATCAGATGCTGTTATTTCTGATATCTGTTCAGCTACTGGATAGTTATACCGATTTTGTTTGTCTTTTCATTCTGTTGGGAGAAGAGAGCTTTCTAACATACAGCAACAATAAGTGGAGATCCTGCATTTGGAAGCAGAAAACTCTCACAAGAACCAGAATTGCTGAGTTCATGGAAAAAAAAACTCAATGATTGGCGGACTTTGGACGACAGAAATTGCAGATCTTTGCAAAGTATATAAAGTTAGAATCAGCCAATAAGAACCTAAAAATGATGTTTGGTGTTCTCTCCCGAAAGCTGATTGCTAATTGAAAAAATATAGCAGGGTGAAACTAAATCCAGGAAGCTGACATCTGAATTTGTTGAGTTGTGAATTGGATTAAAAAGTGTGTGCCAAGTTTCTGTTGCAAGCATTTGATTAGTAAAGGTTCAAGTGGAGCACTTGATCTTCCATTACCATTTGGGTTCTCAATCTCCTCAAGCTTTCCACTGCCCAGCTTCACTGCAGAACAAGAAATCAGTAAATTGGCAGGGGTTGGAAAAGGGTTTACATGGGTTATATTCCAAGGAAGTAAATAAGGAGGAGAAATGTGTGTGAGAGACCATCATGGTTGAGGATTGAGGTAGTAAAGAAAAGAGAAATAAGTGGCTGATCTGAAACTGATTTCTAATTTCTGAGGTTGATTGCAAAAGATGAATTCTAATTGAGTTACTAGAACCTGTTCTTTTCTCCTGTTGCCAATTGAGAAAACCCTAAATCAAACCTTGGAAGTTCTTGGGAGCTAAGTGATAAAACTGATCCGTTTTTTTTTAAAAAAAAAAAGAAAAAGAAAACTATAAACCTGTTTGGTGCCAATTCTGATTTCTGTTTCTGAATAGGCAACCACTTCAATTGAGGCTCTTGTTGTTTCATTTTTAATTAGAGTCCTTCCCTCTACAAAACTCTTCGTAACCAAGAATGAAACTCCCTTAAATCCAAATTCCTTGGAACTGATTTCTGGACAGCTGTTGTTTCAGAATTCGAGTGGATTAAATCAGTGGTGGCAGGTTGGTTCCCTAAACAGTGGTATAGGCTGGTTTGTTTTCAGTCGATGGAGTTTTGTTTCTGAACATGGGAAGCTTTAGGTATAAATCTATACAACCTTCGGCTCATAAGACCAATGCTCTAACCAACTGAGCTACGGGACCACATTTTTTTTTTTTGGCAACTGTTGCTTACTGGTTTGTCATGTCCTATAATCTTCCATTTTAGCAAACATCAAAGAATGTGACTAATTGACTGTTAAAACTAAGGGCTTCAATTTTAACATACTTTTATGTTGTACCCTAGTTCATGCCTAGGTCTGTGTTCATACCTATTTGGATATTCAGGAAAGCAATTAAATTCTTCCCTAGACATGGGCTGGTGCAATTTTGGGTCTAGACATCTTAGGGGCTGATGATACTCTTAGTGGGTTGGAAATAGTTAGTTATCTATGTATGCTAGACACTTTGCTTTTGTCAATTCACCAAATGACTTATCAACAAATTATTCAAAACTTTGGTGAGTGTGAATTTTATCTTTCAGGATCAAAGCTTGACCCTCACATTGGAGTATTTGATTTCAAGGTCCTCACCTAGTATATTGGAGTTTTTTGATTTTACAGTATTGAAATATTTGCATTCATCATTACCAATGTAAGTTATTGGCAAATAAATATGGTTGTTAATAAATTATATAGTGAACTTTTTTTTGTTGCAAAGGTATAATGGTATTTCTTTGGACTAATGTGTACTGGATGGCTGGGTTTTTGTGAGGAAAAAAAATTAAATGCTAAAATAAATTAACTATAAAGAAAAATTAAACAACAATAATATTCAGAAGGGCTGCGATATGATAGTGAGTTTGTTTTTGAAATGACCATTTGGATCTGATTACTTGGTGCAAAATTTACACTTGTATCTGTGGGAGATTTGTGTAATTACGTAGGAAGACAATGCCAAAAGCACAAGACTGATTCAAGGTTGAAACTATGTTGTAATCTCATAGCTTATTACCAAGATAATTCATATGCATAAGCAGACATTCTCATGTTGTTGAGTGCCTCGGTCAACATTCTCATGAGAGAGAAGTGGTGTTAAAAATTAAACCATGAACTAAATTATGCTATTGGATCAATTATTTTAGAAGGTTGTATTTTGTTTGCATCATACTTGTTTTGGTTTTTCTGTTTGAATTGAGCCAAAAATGATCTGCTTTAGCTTGCACATCTTGAATTTGATGAAATCTATTTTCCCTGTTTGAATTGGGGGATATAAAAATTTGGTTTTGGTGACAGGTTCTTTTGCTACATGCCTTTGACTTTAGGATCTACAACTAGATATACTTCTTCAGCCTATTGGATCTAAGTGATGCATAATAACTTTTCCAACGGAGATTTGAGTTTTGATAGCATTAAGTGATGCGCCTGATATTTTCTCTGTTTAGTCCAATTCAGTAGCTCATTATTAGATTGTTCTTTGTAGGGTGGCTTTAGAAAAAATTGTCTCATGGATACCCACTGGACTGCTCTGTATGGATAACTCAATTCTTTTCTTCTCACTGCATTTAGATGTCCCTAAACCGTTTTTTGTTCTGTTTTATAATTTATTTGCTAATAAAATTTGGTGACTGCTTTTAGATATCAATTACGTGATTATCCCCTTGTTTATTCAACGATTACCACTTCTTTGATTATGTAAAGTGTGCTGTTCAAGCTTCTCAGGTCCTTCTCAGGAGTGGAGAAGTTCTAATCAAACACTTGAAAAGAAGCCGATTGAACAAAAAGTGAAATTGAAAAGAGTTATTGAAACTGATAGTGATGAACGGTCAGAAAAAAACTTGGTCAATGTGAGTTTAGGATCTTCTGTAAGCTATTTACATCTTTCCTTTGCTGTTTATGTAGATCTCAAATTGAATGTGCAGGAGCCACCTTCTGTTACCTCAAGGAAACCTAAAATGATTAGGAAAGAAATTGATTCTGTTCCATTAACAGCGGCCCCGGATACTCTTGACCAACAAGGTTACATGACCTTTCTTCTGTGATCTATCTTATTGTGGTGTTTCTTCATGAATTCATATTTTTTTTCTTTTGATTGTAGGTATTGTTGGAAACTTCTGTGAGATGGTAGAAGATTTTTGTAGCAAGGCAGAATTTCCTGATGATTTAGAATTAGCAGATGAGCAGTCTCTGCCTCTTGCTGAGATCAAAACACTTGTGAACCAAATCATGTCTATTCGTTCAAAGAAAGTCCTGCACTTGGTTCCACTTGACATTCTTGTGAGACTTTTAGGTGTTTTAGATCGCCAAATACAATGTGCACAAGGCGTGTCCAGTGATGGAAATGACAATGACAATGTAAGTGTGTTTTCTCTGTTGTATTTGGCCTTTTCTGTTGGTTATTTTTAGCTTGTGTAGAAGGCTGTTTCCTCGTCTTTCTCCTTTCTTTTTTCCAGAACTAATTATTTTACTGGGATTTTGCTTTAATATCTTTATATACAATTTGCTTATGAAATTAAGATCACATGGTAAATTGCTATATATTAAACATATTTATTCCCCACTTGCATCAACAAGGAGTTGAGTTTGTTTCAAGGGGTATGCATTGAAGCATGACTGTGAGCAAAGTAGGGAAATAAAGAAAAGATATATTTTAGCATTATACTAGACAACAAAAACGGTTTTCAGTTGTGGAATTGTTACTGTTTACAAACTGGTTAAGGGGTATATTTCAGCGTTGTGCTAGACAATAAAAACTAAGTTGGTCAATTTTCAGTTGAGAAATTGTTGGTCTAGAAACTGGTCTAGGGGGTGTACTTGCAGCATGACAATTAATTCAGTAAAGAAATGAAGCAAAAGGGTAATAATACATATTGACGGTATGTTAAACAACATGTTAGACAGTAGGAAAATTAATTAGTTTCTAGACATTAACTGCAAGGTATATTAATAAATAAAAATTAAGTTGGTCCATTTTCAGTTAAGGAATTGTTAGTCTAGAAACCGGTCAAGGGATGTACTTGCAGCATAAAATTAGTTCAGTAAAGAAATGAAGCAAAAGGGTAATAATACATATTGCCAGTATATTAAAAAAGCATGTTAGACAGTAAGAAAATAGTAGTTAGTTTCTAGACATTAGTTGCAAGGTATATTACTAAACAATGTTAGTTGGTCCATTTTCAGTTGAGAATTGTTAGTATAGAAACTGGTCAAGGGATGTACTTGCAACATAACAATTAATTCAGTAAAGAAATGAAGCAATAAGGTAATAATACATATTGCCAGTGTTAAATAATATGTCAGACAGCAGTAAAGTTAGTTTTTAGACATTAGTTGCAAGGTATATTCTATGCATGGCCATAAGTATGGGATGGATGAGCCACACATTCTTTGAAGAGTTGAATAGAGTAAGATTATACATTCTGTGGCGAGTTTTTTTTTTTGAATAAAGGAATGTTTATTTCTTATGATTAGGGAATCACAATTCTATTAGAATTGGTGTTCTGATATCATTTTTGTGGCTAAATTTAGAAATTCTTATTCGATTTGAATTTATAGATTAGCTATTCTTGTGAACCAAATGCACTATAGGGCTTTATCATCAGTCCACTATATGCCCATTAAGGATCAGTTAAATAACTATAGTATGTTGTTTGTAGTACCTAGTAAAAGCACTGTTTCCTGTTTTCATTTCTTGATTTTTCATTTCTTATGAGTTTCCATAATAATTTTTGGAAAATATGAAGCACCTTCTGTGTAAACAATAAATTTTATTATATAATGGCATTGAAAAGTTGATGACATTTTTTTCAATTGCAATTTCCCGCCCAGAAAATAGAATCTGAATATAGAAAATTGCAAAATTTTCCACAAACCACACACAAATAGTTCTAGGATCAGGCTTTGTCTATGATAATACAATTGTCTGATCCCACAAACCATTTATTGATCAAGTTGAATGGGAAGTGGTTGATGCTAGGTAATGTGATTACCAACATTCATTCTTGATCTCCAAAGAGGAGATATTTTTAAAGATATAATTTTTATGATAAAAAATGAGTGGTTGAAATGGAGTTGAGCATTTGGAAAGTTCATGATCGTTGTATTCCCCTTGGACCGTAAGATTTTTTTTGAAATAGATATAACATGAGAGATAGACTAAGATGGTATGTACAGATGTGAAGGGTAGAAAGATAGCAAAGAAATATTAATCAATGTAATAAAAAAATAACTTAGTTAATTTTTAGTATTACTGGTGGTATTGCCTTGCACCAAATTGTTGCAACAAACACAGTTTGATAATGATATTCTACTTGGATCAATGTAGAAACTAGATCTATATAGCCAACGCCTAATGATTGGAATGAGTAAGGCTTGACGGTTGATATAATAGAATGGGTTTTGATATAATCATTCATCGTCGTTCTTTTGTGCTTGAGCTGTAGACTAAACATACATACCATTATTTTGGTTATGTGAAGCGTTAGATGTGGGTATTACATTGCTGCTTTAGGAGAAGATTCGTTGATGTGCATATATAGACAAAAAATTCCCAGTAAAGTGAAAGTTTATTCGGTCTTGTTCTCCTATATTGATGGTTTTGGAGAGCAGTTCTCTAATTCATATAGCTAGGGGATATGGTGCCAATGACAAATTGGAAGGGAAAGAGGAACTAGATAAAGAAAAAAAAAACTATAAGACTAAGTTCGAACTTTTTGTGACATTTGAATTGGTACAATTTTGACATTGTGTTGTACTTAAAATATGAGATGTGATACGTTTCCACCATATCATTCGACACTGCATAAGATTTCAAATCATGATGCTATAAGTAGAATTGCCTTTGGTCTTCCACTATCCTTACATCTTCAACCTTAATTGGTTTGACTTGTATTATAGAATTAATTTGCTGACATTCTCCATGCCATTTCATTCTATTTCTCTGTTTTATAATTATTTGAAGCTGGACCTAATTTCTCTAGAGAAACATTTTTATTTTATCTTTTCTTGTAATCCTATACATCCTTCTTATCATTCTCATCTCTCCTACACTAACTTTTTGTATATATGTTGTTTCCTACCTGTTCCACTTTTAAGCCACGAAGTATGGTTGTCGAATTTGAGTTTCCTTAAAGGTTTTTGTTTGAGATTCCAGTTATCTTGTCAAATAAACTGCTTATACAGTTGTTCTTGGGGACACAAAGCTAAGATTGTTGGAAATTTCAGATAGCGTTCTATTACATTGCTACAGATAAATCACTCATCTATTGCCAGTTACAAGGAAAGCAATAATATGAACTGTTAATCATCAATAAATGTCTTTTGAATTCTTCCTTATTGCCTTTTCTTTTAGCATGATACTTTCAAAAAAAGTTGTTAACTTCACATGCTAATTCAATGCTTATTATGTACGTGTACAATTTTCAGCCTGATGTTGATGCTGCAAATCTTGTCCTATGTGCTCTCGAGTCTTCACATGCAGCACTGGCAATTATGGCCCACCAAGATATGCCAAAGCAGTTATATAGAGAAGAAGTATGTATTAATTTTTTTATGACATTAATGGCATACTGATGTAATAAACTAATTTGTCATACTCTATTATTAAGAGTTGTTGCTGATGATTTTGTTTAAAAATGTAATTATTCATGCCTCAGTGAATTGTTTCACATTTAATCATGTCAGGTGATTGAAAGAATTCTTGATTTCTCAAGACATCAAATCATGGAAATCATAGCTGCATGCAATCCGCAGCAGAATCTTGCCAAACCAAGCGATAATGATTCCTTTGATGGTAATATTTTCAGAACTGATAATAGTTCATACCAAATTTTGATTGGAACATCTGATGATGCTGTGTGACCTCATTTGTGACATCCAAATTCGTCTTGTATGTACATCTTGATTCCGAATTTCCAAATGACTTGAGCCTGATGCCCTTTTTTTCATCTTTGTATAAGCTGTTTGCCCCTAAGTAATTGGTTGGCACCTGATGTAAAATCTTCCTTGTCGTGCAAAACTATAGTTCATAGCATGTGGCGCTACCTTTTAAAATCACAAACAGCAATTTTAACGATCTGTTCTATATCACATCTGAAAGTTGTTTCTGTATTAACATGCTTACTGTCTGTTAATTCCCTTATGCATTTAGGTGAGGACGCTGACGATGATGATATAAATAATAATTCATCAGCCAAAAGAAGGCGATATAGTAGGAGTTTTAATACGAGAAAGTCTGCAGGGAGCAAGTAATGCTCTGGTCACTTATCAAATTTCTTTTCTGTTATTTCGTGTGTTTAGATGTTTGATACATCTGCATTTCTTATATATGCCAGAATTTCTACTCCAGTGCAGTCTGTCCTTCAAAAACTTTGCACCATTCTAGGATTTCTCAAAGATCTCTTGTCTGTGGAGCGGCTATCAGATAGTTGTATTCTACAGCTGGTCAAGACTAGTTTTTCAACCTTTTTGGCAGAGAACGTCCAACTTTTGCAACTAAAGTGTATTAATTTGATTTCTGGGGTAATCTGCCTTATAAATTTGTCAGTTTGATTATATAATTTTTGTATGTTTAATTGTTAATTATGGTCTTATATTTACTTAGGTGTATGCGTCATACACACAACACCGGAGTTTTTTGATAGATGAAACACTGCAGCTTCTTCGTAAGTTGCAATTCTCTAAGCGGGCCATTAGAACATATCATCTACCAGATGAAGAGCAAAAGCAGATTCAGATGGTAACAGCTTTGTTGATTCAAATGGTACAATTTAGTAGCAACCTTCCAGAGAGTTTGAAGTCAGCATCAAACTGGAATGTGATTCTCGATACTTCATCTGATTCAAGTACACCAGCTAAATGTTATGAAGATGCAACCAAAACCTGCTGTCTTTTCTGGACCAGTTTTCTTCAGAGACTAACTAATGGAAAATCTCAGGATGCCTCAGAATCAAAGATAATCTTAGAAAATCTAGTCATGGATCTACTTACAACATTGAACTTACCTGAGTATCCTGCTTCTGCTTCATTATTGGAGGTGATGAACTTCAATAGAAAGTATGCTCTTCACATTTAGATCTTATTAAAATTTTGGCCTTGCAGGTTCTGTGTGTCTTGCTGCTTGAGAATGCCGGTTTGAAATGCAAAGACATTTCAGCACGTTGCATGGCTGTTGACTTTCTGGGAGCTATTGCAGCAAAGCTGAAACGTGATGCTGTGACTAGCAGCAAGGATAGATTCTGGATTCTACAACAGCTAGTTGATCGAAATGAATCTGTCTTTAATGGTAAGAATGATGCATGCTCTGTCTGCTTAAAAGGGAGGGGTGCAAACATCATCTGTCATATCTGTAAGAGATGTTTTCATTCTGATTGCTTGGGAATTGCTGGACAAGAGATGTTGCTTCGAGACTGGGCTTGTCACATTTGTCTTTGCAAGAAGCAGCTCATTGCTTTGCATTCATATTGCAAGATGCAGAACAAGGATAATGCTAAACAAAACACTGGTTTGGCAAGCACTACTTCTGGAGATACAGACTCGGTCACTGGATCAGAAGTCATCCAACAAATTCTTTTGAATTATATGCAACAAAATGGCTCAGAAGATGATGTGAATCTGTTTACTCGCTGGTTTGATACCATTCACTTTATCCATTTAGATTTGTGTCAGTTTTAAATACGTGGATAAAGTACCAATAATTTGCAGGTTCCATCTGTGCTTGTGGTACAAGGATGACTCTCAATCTCGAAAAAATGTTGCTTACCTTCTTGCTAGACTAAAGTCTAGAGCCATTTTGCGTGACTCTACTGGTTCTTTATTTTTGTCAAGAGATGGGGCTAAAAGAATATGCTTAGCACTCGGGCAAAATGTTTCTTTTGCCCGGGGATTCGACAAAATTCTCTATTTGCTTCTGGTAACTGGTTTATTTTATTCATTGCATCTTTATTCTATGCTACTGTCAATTTTTGATGGATCACAATATATTTTTTATTCTTAGGTAAGCTTGAGGGAGAACTCTCCAGTTTTACGAGCCAAGGCATTGAGAGCAGTAAGGATTTCCTTCAACATAGAAATAATGAAATTAATTTGTTTATATTACAGTTGTGATGTTCTCTATTCTGCCTTAGGTCAGTGCTATCGTTGAAGCTGATCCTAAGGTTTTGTGTTATGAACGTGTCCAAACTGCTGTTGAAGGACGGTTTTGTGATTCTGCAATTTCTGTTCGGGAAGCTGCTCTTGAATTGGTTGGCAGACATATTGCTTCTCATCCTGAAGTTGGTTTGAAGGTGAAAAATGGTGCTTTTGTATTTTTGAATGGCTCGGCCAAATGGTAATCTATTTTTTGCTTGGCCAGTACTATGAAAAAGTTGCAGAACGGATAAAAGACACTGGAGTTAGTGTGCGGAAGCGTGCTATTAAGATCATCCGTGATTTGTGTATCTCTCAGTCTAACTTTCCTGAAGCAACACAAGCTTTTATTGTGATACTTTCTCGTGTTACTGATGAGGAATCAAGTGTACAGGTACCATTAATGGGGAATTGGCTTGTCACGTTTTTTTTACAGTGGTTTGCTCCATCTAATTGTGACTTACTGTTTGAAAAATTCAAAATGACCATGTTTTGTCTGTGTATAATTTGAAAATTTAATATATTAACTTGTAAAGGATTGATATTAATTGCCTAGTGGGGTTATAACAGGACATAGTTTGCAAAACATTCTATGAACTTTGGTTTGAAGAGCCAACAGGAAGTCAGAAGCACTTGATAGCTGACGGTAGCTGTGTACCATTGGACATAGCTAAGAAGACCGAGCAGATTGTTGATATGCTGAGAAATATGCCTAATAATCATCATCTTGTTACAATTATAAGGCGTAATCTGACCCTTGATTTTCTCCCACAATCGGCTAAAGCTACTGGAATTAATGCTTCTTTAGCATCTGTCCGTAAACGATGTGAGCTCATTTGTAAACGTCTGTTAGAAAGAATCTTGCAGGTACATTTCCATTATTCTATAAGCTTTTAGTCATAGCGTTCTATATCTGATGTAAAACCATTCAGGTAGAGGAGGAGACTAGTGATAAAGAGGAGGTCGGTGCACTACCATATGTGCTTGCTTTGCACTCATTTTGTGTAGTAAACCCAGCACTTTGTGTGCCATCTACAGATCAATCTCAATTTGTTACAACACTTCAACCATATCTTAAGAATCAGGTACTGATTTCATCTTTAGCAACTTTATTAGGTATTGGCTAAGATTAATTATTCAGTTGACTGTTGATGTTCAGTGGTTTATGGGTAATATGTTTTATCAAATCTTACATTATTAGTTTGTGCTAGATTGACTATTCTATTTCTTCAGGATATTCACGGCTTGTTTACTTTGTCATCCATGTGATTTATTATTATTATTATTATTTTATTTCCTTGCCCTCCCTTCTTCCTTTAAGTGAACAAACCAGCAATTTTATGTTCATCAAGCTGATGGGAGGATGTGCACTCTTCTTGCTTCATTTCTCCTATACAAAGGCTTGTGCCTTGTTATCTTAGTTATCCCTGATAAAGATGGAATATTACAAAGTTATGTCTGTCTTTTGCAATCTTTCTAAAGTCAAGTACTCTATGTTTAGCATTCCCTAAAAGAAATATTGCTGAAAAAACATTGTTTATGAAGACATGGGATACCTGACACCTGTTGATTCTTTTTTCCATGAATGTGTAGACTGATTTTCTTGTCAGTTTAGCTTTTGATTTCATCCGTTTTGGTCACTTTTTAATTTGAGTATCATTTATTATATCTTAGTATATTTTCTAATCTACTGATTTTTTTTAGTCACAGTTGTCATGTATCAGCATGGCAGGTTAATTTTTAATTTGCATGTTGAATCTTACATCCTACTATATGTTTTTAAGTTAATGATTCATTCTTTTAGTTGTCAATTTTTTCACAATATGTAGGCTAAACCTAATTTTACCAGCAAGATTCGTATCTATGTGGTTGTACTTCCATCAGCTGACTCACTCCTTTAGCCCCTATACATTGGTGGGGTAGGGGATCCATTAACGGTTGGGTTAGGTGGACTTCTAATCCCGTGACAGTAGAATTAAAGTGTTCATTTTCTCTGAAGATGATTGGAACCAGTCTAGGTGATGGGATGGGCCATCTGTGGTGAATTCTTTCTAAACTGATTGTTGTTAGTTTGTCAGTGAGAAACACTAGTACGAGTCTTTGGTGGTGAATTTGTGGGCTAGCTGCGTATAAGAATTAAGTTACTTTGAATCTAACCCTTTGACCAATAGACCTATCACATAGTAAATGACCAAAATAACTCTATCTCAAATGTGTAAATTATTGATGGCGGATGGTATATCTTGACCTAAGAAAAGGACTTTTTATGGAAATTTGTTTAAACTATGAAACTATATTTGTATGATATTTTTTCATTGTTCCAAAGTGAAAACCTTTTTGTGGCTATTGAAGTTACTAGGCTGCTTCGTTGGTAAGGGCTTACAATTTATTATTGATGTCTTGGGCGTCAATCTCACTTTAACCTGTGTAACATATGTATTAACTTCTAGCTTTGCTCCCAGTTTCTCAAAAAAGACTTTTTTATATTTGTCTGACACCATAAAATGCCAAAAAAATTTATAATACTGAAAGTATCTTCTTGAAAATATATTCGGGGGATCACTTTAATTTCTTATGACGTATGCATTTAATTTCTCCAATCCCAACCTTAGATTTTTTTTTTGAATTTTTTCTCAATATAAAGTTGACATGTAGATTCTATAGCTGATCTCACTTCTCGATATCTATAGGTTGAGAATAAAGCAGCCTCACAGCTTCTTGAGAGCATACTATTCATAGTCAATGCTGTCCTTCCCTTGCTTCGGAAGCCACCACATAGTGTTATTGAGGAACTTGAGCAGGACCTGAAACACATGATTGTTCGCCACTCTTTCCTTACAGTTGTTCATGCTTGTATCAAGTGGGTTTCATCTTACTTCCTGCATTTGATTGTTACCCATAAATTGTTATTTTCTTTTAATGCTCAACAGCTCAAGTAGATGTATCTCTTCCTTGCATATCTATACTATAATGTGACATCATATTTGCATAATAGAACCCTTTTGGTAAAAGACCTACCTGTATATATGCCATGCGGTTAATGCTGAACTCTATTCATTTACTTTATTTGACTTATTTGTTTTTTTTCTTGATGTGTAAATCTCAGAAGTTGGATTGTGAAGCTTAACTTATAATTCGTTGAACCAGGTTTCCTGCTTATAGGTTTATTTGACTAAGTTTTTATTGTCCTGGCTGTTGATGTGGAATCTAATTTGAATTCACCAATTCAAGTAAATTTTATCAGGGTAGAGAAGATAGTAATAAAAGACAACTTATTTAATACTAAGGCTGATAATATTGGATATGACCCAATAACATGACATGACTCGACATGATCTAAAATACAATTAATATAGACAAAAGCTGAAAATGATATGACACAACCTAAATATATAAAGAAGTGATACAAATTGTGACAATTGCAAAGAAAATTAATTTTTATTAAAACTTTAATAACTTTTATGCTATATAACTTTTAATCTTTAAGAGAGTCTAATTAATTTATTTTTAAATATATGATTCGTCTCGATCCAAGGTATGCTGATCACAAAGAATTTATTTTAAGACTTAAATAATTTTTTGTCATATAACCTAATTCTTAATAGATAAATTAATCTTTAGACTTTATGACATGATGTAAATTACTGCTCCTATCTAACACATGGGTATTATGCATACGAACTTGCATGTAACCAATGGAGGGATAAATTCTTATAGTTGAGCTCAAGTAGTTTGGACATACAACATGTCATTGTTGTTGTGGAAAAGAGGATGCAATGGGGTAACTGGGGCAAATGGAAATGTGGATTGACTGAGATGTAGAAAATTTTGACATGTAAACACCATTTTTTTGGGTGGCGAGCTCCTCTTATGCAATAGTGCAACCTGCACATAACAAATCACATCATTTGATTTTTTTTCATTAATGGATTGCTTTTTATTTTTTAGCCATATTTCTTGCTTGATTCAACATTGTTGATTTGGCTTGTTTACCTTTTTTTTCTTTCTTGCCCTTGTTTTGGATGCATCAATTAGTTGTTGTACTAAGTGGTGGTTTTCACTTTTTTACCATTTAGGTGCCTTTGTTCGCTTAGCAAAATTGCAGGCAAAGGTGCAAATGTGGTTGAATATTTGATTCTCATCTTCTTCAAGCGTTTGCAAGATTCCAGTTCAGATAACACACAGGTAAGATATCTACTATCAAATATTCTTGGCTTACTATATGTGAACCACTATTTTATTTTTCCTGCTTCTATGATTTTTTTCTCTCGTGTTCTGTTGCATTTTAGGTATTGAAGTTTCTTCATATAGTGATGCTACCTAATTGATTAAGAATGAATAACTGAATTAAATACTGTAGTTGAAATTGTCCATTTCAGCTATTTTATCTGAAATGACAAATTTTCAGTGGCAGTATGTTTAGAGACATCTCCAATCAAAAATGTAATTGAAAATCTTGTCAAGCCAAACCAAGCCATGATAAAGGAAAATGATATGAGATTAATGTCAGTTGATATTAATATTTCTTTTATATTAATTTGGGCCATTTGTTCATTTGTTTTCTCATTGAAATTGACTTTTTCTATAAATTAATTCTGTTGGTTGCATGAAATTTATAATCTATTTGTATGCAATGTTTAGGCGTTGGTTCGTTCACTTTTCTGCCTTGGGTTGCTTCTAAGGTACAGCAGTGATCTAGAATTTAGAATGGATACTCAACATATTCATATTCACAAGAGTCTCTTGTCGCTTAAAAAATATCTTGCTATGGAGGACATTGTATTAAAGGTTCGAGCTTTACAGGCAAGTGACCTTGTCAGGTAGTTCTTGTTTATAGATTATGCTTTGTATCTTGGTGAATTCATAAATTATTTCTGGGCAGGCACTGGGAAATGTATTGATTGCTAGGCCTGAGTACATGTTGGAAAATGATGTTGGGAAAATATTGAGGGCATCATTGGACAGTACTGTTGATCCCAGGCTGAAGGTATGGCTCCCTCACTCCTCTTTGCACACTCCTCTGTCTTCGTCACTTTCTTTGATGAGACTTCTTTTTCCAGACACAAGCACTGCAAAACCTATATGAATATCTTCTTGATGCGGAAACCAAATTCAGTTCAGATACTGAGAACAACAATGCAATTCCACATTTTGAAGGTTCTAGAAATGCAGTGCCTGTAGCTGCAGGTGCAGGTGATACTAATATTTGCGGAGGAATCATTCAACTTTACTGGAACAACATTCTTGAAATTTGCTTGGATGTTGATGATCAAATTCGTCAGACAGCTCTCAAGGTGAGAACTCTTATTTTCTCAACATCTATATTCATGTTGGAAATGCCTTTTTCTTGTTTGTTATATTTGCTTGATTAAATTTTCGCTGGTGATTGCCTTTACGTTATGTTACAGATTCTGGAAGTTGTTCTACGTCAAGGTCTGGTGCATCCTATTACATGTGTTCCATGCCTCATAGCACTTGAAATTGATCCCCTAGAAGTAAATTCAAAATTGGCTCATCACTTGCTTATGAACATGAATGAAAAGTATGTAAACCTTTATGTTTTTTAGATTTTAAATTATTGATCAAATTGGAATAGCAAGGAATTTGATAAGTAATATGACGTATTTGTAGGTACCCTTCTTTCTTTGAAAGTCGTTTGGGTGATGGCCTTCAGATGTCATTTAAATTTGTTCAATGCATAGCAAATACTCATAATTTAATCTCAGGAGAAAAAGGCAAGTTTGATAGGAACCCAATAACATATGTCAGGCCAGGTATATCTCGAATATACAGGCTTATTCGAGGAAATCGTATATCAAGGAACAAGTTTATTCACTCAATAGTGAAGAAATTTGAGACTGGCGGCGGGAATTATTTACCAATTAGCTTTCTTGTGTAAGTGACTATTTTTCATTTTTCATTTGACTTTTTTCTTTTTTACTTTTGGGCTCTGATTTGACTATTTTGCAGGTATTGTACAGAGATTCTTGCATCTCTCCCATTCACATGTCCTGATGAGCCCCTTTACTTGATATATGATATAAATAGAATAATACAAGTTAGGGCAGGTGCGCTGGAAGCAAACATGAAAGCCTGGAGTTCTTTCTTGCAGCACCAGAACTTGGTCAAGAGTGCAACAACTAATGAAAATCTTGATCTGAATGCTAATTCTTGTTGGCAAAAGATACCTCAGCACAGTTTGGAGATGGAGGACAAGATGTCAAACACACATGCAATTTCAGAAGAGGACATTCATAAAATTCAGGTTATGGCATTTGTTGAAAATTCGTATACAGTATTCAAGTCATTGTTTTGCAAATATTTTCAGTTGATAGCATAGATTTTTTTCCCCACTAAGCTATGTTAGTTGATACTGAATAACATATGATCAAACACCTAGTGACAATAATACATTCTTCATAGAATGTTTTATATATTGGGCCTTTCTCTGCTTCTCTTAACAGAAATTGTGACTGAATCTCCTTTCTTAGCAATTACATGGCCTTATACATGTTTTTTCCTCCTTTTCCATTTTTCACTTTGTATATATCCTGATTTAATCATTCCAAGATTACATATAGAACCTTAACAAAATTTTGTTGGCATTTTCTGCTATTGACACTGACAACTTGAAGCACATGATTAGTTTTATCAATTGTATATCTTAATCATGGATGGATCACTTTTTCTCAATCAACTTCCAGATACTTTATGGTAATATATTTTGATGTCTGAGCTCCATTTTCGTATACAGGCGGATTGTCACGAGGCAGTTGCTCTACAACTCCTTTTGAAGTTGAAAAGACACTTGAAAATTACCTATGGACTGAATGATGCTCGATGCCAGGTTGCTTTCTTTATTCATAATTTTGTTAAGATCTTTCATGCAAATCAATTACACATTTGATTTTCTTTCTGTAGGCATTTTCTTTAAAGGAACCTCCAAAGCCTGGAGAGACAATTTCTAGGCAAAATGTTCCTTTCAGTGCTGGTGACACCCAACTTAGTTTGCCAACCTCCTATCAAGCTATGATTCAAAAGTATCAGGTACTGCTTCATTGTAAACCCGAAAAGTATTCTGCACTTGCTTTTTATGATTTCTTATCTTTTTAGTCTGTGATACCTCCATTGGTTTGGCAAGACTCTCCAGCAAAGAAATCTTTTAGTTTTCAATTTGATGGCCATAAGTATGCTTACGTGCTCAACTTTTGTAGTTTCGGAGTATCACTATATATTTTGATACCCCTCTAGTTTTTGTTTATATTTGAAGCTTGGGGATGGTATTCGCAACATCACATTGCATTCTTTTTTGTTAGAACTAAACTCTATCTGCATATGAGTTTTACCTGAATAGGGTCTGTTTTAAACTCTTTCAGAATATTTGCTCAGATCTGGGATATGATTCCACAATGGTTGTTTTTCCTGTGAATAGCATGTAGTCATCTATGCTATGTTGGTACTTGGTTTGTGATGTTTCTTCTTGAGGCTGGTCTACTATTCAATTTGCAATAGAACTATTCCCTTGGTTTTTAGCATCACCGACTCAAAGATGATACTTTTTGATTGTAACATGATCTTTTTCATTTCTAATTTTGCTTCTGGTCCCTTCAATTGCTTGATAAATTCTGCTAGTTTAAGAAATTCCTGGTATATCTACTGATCCTTAAGAAGCAGTTTGAGGATCATGTAGTCTGACATGGTGATTTCCTCCCTTGCTCAATGGCTTCTCTCTGTTCCCATCCAATATTTTCCCTTCTCAAAATTTCTGTACTATTTCTTTTACCTGCTCAAATTTTGTTCTATGGCAACTCTCATAAATTCGATGTGCATGACATAGGATTTCAAGATGGCTTTGAGAGAAGACACCATAGACTATTCCATATACTCTGCTAGTATCAAGAAGAAGCGGCCCACTCCAAGAAGCTCAAAAGGTGGAAAAGCTGCTAACCAGAGAAGAACCAACCAAGATGATGATGAAGATGATGATGAAGACTGGACAGGCGGACCACGCATGCTTGATTTCAGTAACCAAAGGAGTAATGGCATTAGGATAACCAGACAACGGGTGCAGGTGTAGCCATTAACAGCAGACTGTAGCTTTGTTTTTTGTACATTATATTAATTTGGCGGTTGTGGAGGAGAGGATACAAGTAAATAGCAATTAACAAGGCTTGGTCTCGTTACAAACTGAAGCCGATTCCAGATTCCGGTGGGTGCCCCCTTTTTTGTAATGCCTTCTTATTTTTGTTGCTTTGTTTTTATTTTCTCCTCTCCAGTCTGGGCTGTTATAGGGCTGTAGATATGTGCTCCAGCTACAAAGGAGTAAAAATTTCAATTTTTTCACAGCACCAAGTCTTGGTGCCAAAACATTGACAAGCCATTTGGTTGGTTCAGTGTAAATTGTATCTCACCTTTTTAGTGAAATGTTTAAAGTGCTTCTCCTATTGTAACTTGTTCGCATCTCACCTTTTTGGATGTTTTTTATATGCACAACTGTCAATAATATTATTAACCAGTCTGTGGGGTAAAAAACGGTACAAGTATCAATTATATTATTATTTCATGTCTCTAAGAGGTTTAGATATGAGCAGCCAATGATCAGTATCCAAGAGTACCTAACTTCAAATATTTAATTATGGTTGATATTTAAATTTATGCATATATATCTTATATGTTTGAGTTGGGTATTTGTAGCTCCTGAGGTAATGGTGCGATGATTAAACTCTTCAATGGATAATCAAGAAATTTAAGATTCGAATCTCAACTACGGCGCATTACAGAGAATTTTTCCTCCAATGAGAAACGGGCTTAAGAATACTTGTCATTTGGATGAATCTCTTTTAACGCTTTTCGATTTATCCTGGTGGTTGATGAAAAACTTTCGTAAAATCAAATTAGTCATCCCAGATTCGACATTACCCGATCTGATTAATTATTGAGTTGGTTATTTGTAAGTTAGGGTATTATTTATCATTTAAGAGTAATTAAAATGGATTCATATAGTAGATATTTGAGTTTTGATGCTCAATCCACTATTTCGAGTTGCTAACTATGAAAACAACAAAATGGAAGGAAAATACGTACGAATAAAACAGAATTTCTCAACTCTTGGGAGGTTAACAGTTTTATTGGCAAAAGGAAAAAAAAAACTGATGTTTCAGACATTTTGATGGCAATGGTACACATAACCTACTACCACGACATTTCAGGAAGGTGAGCTAACAAAGAAACTGATACATAACAAACAACCAAAAGCAGAGCAAAATTCAAACTAGTAGCGAAGCAAATACGTTCGGCGTCTGAACCAGTTGTAATCTGGAAGGCTCTGGATAGGTCCCAAGGCTGCAAGTGCAACATCCTGCATGGCCAAACATTGGATAAATCATAAATTGTTGCCTCAAGAAATGTAAAAGGAGGATGAATAGTAGAGAGAAACAGAGATTACGCTGCTTGTGTCGTTCCTAGCTTCCACAAAACATAACACAATGCTATATCGTATTGGTATTAAAGAACTATGGATTTTATTTTGAAGTAGCTAAAGTACATTCTGAAACAATCGAATGAATGCATGGTATTATAAAAACAACGGGCAAAGAAATCTAGGTGTTCGATAAGCATTTTGGTGGTAAATGGGAATGTGGAAGGCATATAGATTGGGAGTATAATGTCTTTGCTCGTAGGTTTGCTAATTGGGAAATAATGTTTCTGCCCATCACTGCACCCAGCTTGATACTAGCCCACTTGTCCCATCTAGTCTGATGAGTTTGTAGTCTGTATGGACCAACTTGGTCATTTTGGTCCAACCAGCTTGCTCGACCTACTATACCCATTCAACTAACCAGTTCATCCAGCCCAACTTGATTGTTTAGTCATCTTAGTAGGACCAATCTGCTCCATCTATTTAGCTCAACTGATCCCGTTCTATCCAATTGGCTTGACTTGTCCTCACACTCATTTTGTCCGGACTTGTCCTCACATTCATTTTGTCCGGACTGACTCATCTACTTTGTAACTTATTCAAACTGGCCAACCCAAATTATTTGCCCGCTCAACTCATCTAGACTGACCAACCCATCCAACCAAACTAGACTGACCGTCCATCTCCACCTCTGTCCATTTCAGTCCAGTTGTCCTATCTAACCATTTTGACCCAACTAGCCAAATCAACCAGTTCAACTCAACTGTCTAATCTGGCTCATTTGTCCAGTCAGACACACTCAATCAACCAAACACACCATTAATGCAATGCCTCTTTGACTAGTCTATAACAAGGTTGCAAAACTAATCTTACGTTTGGCAGCTAATACACACACAGTATGGACAGCTTCATCACTTGCATAGTCTACCAACTCCTACAGAGTTATCATGTTTAGGTTCAAATGGAGCATCCTTGTGAAAATACTGAAATAGAATTTCATGATTTCATCATTATTTTTAGAATTTTTTTATCCTCAACAACAGGTATCCTCCAATGATAAAATGTATTAAGTGAAGGCATTTAGTTATAGTTAATTAGTTATCCGGTGAGAACTGAAGCAATTGGACAGAAATGTATGCATTTGGTTCAGTTCAATTTGTATTCAACTAGATTTCTGTTATGTAGAGGTCGAACCAATTGCATACCACAATGAGATTCCAAGTCACTTATATCCACCACTTAATATTCCACCAGCAATAATATATGTATTGTGAAGACATTTTAGTTATAGTTAAATAATTATCCAGTTAAACAAGAAGAAATTGAACTAAATAAATGTATTTGGTTGGGTTCAATTTGTACCCACAATAATTCAGTATGTAGAGGTCAAACTAATGGCGTACCCCAGAGATTCTAAGTTCCTACATCCCTTTTTCGTGATTAGTTAATTACTATGAATTTAATCATAAAGAAATGATAAGACTTCACCTGATCAAATATGAAGCGGTTAGCAACACGCTTAACAGTGCGTGCATCCACTGCATCTATCCGAGCAAAAAGTTCAGCAACTGGAATTCTACGACCATATGTAAGTATCTGCAAAGAAAAAAAATTAGTAGCAAAAAGAGGATAGCTATGGCTGGCCACAAGATAAACTTCTTGTAATCGAGTATTATACCCTGTGCTACTGAACAATCATTGTACGCTGTCAAATATAATTACCTGCCGTCCAATATCCTCAGCAATAGGGCTGGTACCATCAATGTGAAGTTGTAGAGAAGCTTTAAGCTGTAAAATCCTTGATTATTAGAAAATTAAAATTGAAAAATACAACTATAAAATAAACTTGGCCTGCCAAGCATTCAGATTATGATTGATAGAGAGGTTCAAAACATAACAACTATACAGTTTGTAACTATACTCAAACGAGATAAATTTCTTTCTGGGTTATACATTTCTGTGTTGCAAGTTGCACCTTGATATGAGTCAAATTCAGGAGATCTAGGCCACATATTCTGTGTTGCAAGTCAGATTGCTTCATAACCTACCTCTCCCCAGTCCTAGAAGCCTATCACATCCATTTGCAGAACTATAAAAACAACCAACCACGAGCCCAATTGCATTGGTGCTCATAGACCTAGTAATAAGAAAAGGTTGCGCTGATGATGACTTGACACGACCAAGGCAACATGCTCAATGGGTTGAGGTCCGATGGAGCTTGGAGAAGGTTGCATGAGGCATCCGAAAGACTGCAGGACGAGAAGCATTGAGGTTGTGTTGGAGTAGCTCGTGGAACTTGACTTGGTGTGACCAAGTTGGTTGGATCGATGGCTCGAGGTCATTGGAGATTAAAAAAGAATAGAATGGGGCATTAGAAGGACCACAAGACAAGGAGCATCGAGATGCAACGTTGATTATAGTTGGAAGAAGGTGGACTAAGTAGGTGAAGCATGAAGGATGACATGTGGAGTAAGCTAAGGGGTGAAAAGTCGATCATTAGGATGACCGTTGTCGACGTTCCAATCGATAAGTGGATCCAACCAACTGGTGAAATGAGTTGACTAGGCAATCAACTTACCATTTTATTGAGTTTCTCAACTGATGATGAAATTTGACTCTACAAGAAAGTGAGAAGTAGCCATTGATTTGGCACACTTAAGCTGCATCAGTCGGTTCACCTGTGAACTGATGGTTGACAATTTGAAATCGCCAGTTCAAGGTTCAAAAAATCTCGAACCTTATCCTTTAAAGCCACGGTTCACAGTTCAGAAGTGTTGATTATGTTTCGAGTCACTTGTCATTGTCGGCTCACGGTTATTATTCATATTTTAATTTTTAAAAATATGGAAAAGTCAAAAAAAAAACTTGAATTTATTCAAACCCTCCAATATAGTATGCTCAAACCGGTTCATTTGGGGTTGGAACCTTAACCGGCCTATCCCTAGACGGGTCGATTACGATTTTGGTTGATCAACATGTAATTGACTTGTGGACCCGGTTAAAGTTCTGAGCAAGGTTTGGTTCGAACTCAGCCTATGGTTGGGTCTAGGGTCTACAAGAGATTATTTGTAGTCGACTAATAGTTGACCCAATTGATTTATCGGCAAGAGAACAATTGAATGGTAAGTAAAATTGAAGAATATTAAAGATTATACAAGAAGAACTAAGAGAAACATTTAAAGGCTAACGAAAATTCTTATTCTCTATTCTCTTGCGGTTCTTTATAGCCTAATCCTCTAAGCATTCACTTGTAAAGTTTATTGTTGTGAGAGGTTTCTCCACCTTCAGAACTAGAAGGTATCCAAGAAGGAGAAAGATAGTGGACTTTCATGAGTGACTCTTCAACGAGTTGTAGGACGTAGGACCGAGGGTTCCAAACCACATTATAATGTCGTGTTAGCATTGTGGTATGTCTTGACTTGCTTATGTTTTATTTCCGATGCTAATTTTGTTTGTGAAATCTTATTAATGTTTTAGCAAGAGTAGAAAATTTGCATTTGTAGGTTAATCACTATTCACCACCCTTTAGTCATTTCAACAAGCTCTTATTGTTGTGAGAGATTTCTCCACCTTCAGAACTAGAAGGTATCTAAGAAGGAGAAAGATAGTGGACTTTCAAGAGTGACTCTTCAACAAATTGTAGGACATAGAGTAGGAACGAGGGTTTCGAACCACATTATATTGTCGTGTTAGCATTGTGGTATGTCTTGACTTGCTTATGTTTTATTTCCAATGCTAATTTTGTTTGTGTAATCTTAGTAATGTTTTAGCAAGAGTAGAAAATTTGCATTTGTAGGTTAATCACTATTCACCGAGGTCCTAGCATGCACAATTCTTATCTACTATATCAATACCTTTTTAAATCACTTTTAACTAAGTTAAAATTTGCCTTTGTTTCCCTTAAACCTCTCACCCATTCAACTCTTATTTGATTTATTTTGTCTACCTTTAGAGTTTAATCACCGTCATTAAACATGCATATACTAAACATATACTTCTCATCATATATCTATTAAAGCTTATTAATAGCTAGACATATTTGCTAAACTAACCCTCTTTTATGGTCCCACATATTCATCTGATATATTCTCATCATATATCTTAACTTCCAAATCTATGCTACACTATCCTTTTATATGAGTGTTTTCTGTCGAGCAATCTGATTCATGAATTATGACTAGCATACCAAAGTTTTTACTCTTACATCCATGTGAACATTTTGACAATCAATCAATTCACATTCCATGCTTCTCTCTCTATGTATCATAAGTAACTAATTTGATCTCAACCACAAACCAAGAACATACACAATTTCTTTTCTAAAAAGATAAGAAATAGTGTAAAGTATATTCCAACAACACAAGTTTTTCCTGACAGAATAATTGTATGATGTGCACTTGACTTCTACATTAGATCAAAATATCAAAGAAACACAAATAACCAAAATAAACCATGACCTTTTCTTCATCGCTATAATGGATCGACATTTCCTCCTCGATACACTTGCATTCACATTGGCTATTTGAGTTGCAAAATAATAAATGCAACAAGTGAACTTACTGCAAGTACTTTCTCAAAAGAAATTCTAAGGTAACTAAGGAGATACCAACACCATTTTAGTTACATTAACTATTAGTCCCACAAAATCACACATTCAAAGTGTTTGTGCAATTTCATAAAAAATTTGTTCTATATAAAAGATGTTAACCAAAGTACTAAACAAGTAAGATGCTGCATGTGGCATCGTGAAAAGAAAAAAAAAGAAGCTCATTGGAAAGCTATCAACTATTTCTCTGCATCGAAAGTATCCAAGATCATATTTACAACATCTTTGATGTTCAGAATATAGCTATGCAGTTGCGTATAGAATTTTAAAAAGTACACTTGGATCACTTAATTACCTGATTTCGAGCACGAATAACATCAGTCTCTGAAACTCTGTAAGACAACTTGCTTATCTCATGCATTATTGCATAGGCCAAATCGTCCAAGCAATCCGGCTGATAATAAAATGAGAAAAATGTTAGTTATTCTGTGAAATGAATCCGGCAGGAGTTGAATGCAGGTTTTCTATTAGAAAAATAGGAATCATGCTCCATTATCTTGATACAATCTAGCTAAATATTTCAGATCCCCTAACATAACTTAGTAGATTTAGCAAAATGAGAAAGATTTGAAACAAAATGCTTGAGAGTTTAAGCTAGATAAGTAACTTTGCACAAGAACTTTAATCAGTGTGTGATGCATGCTTCAAAACAGTTCGATGCAGTGGCATCCTATGCGTGCATAGAATCTATCATGTCAAAACGAGTTGTCATACCAAAAAGCAACATGTTGACAATAAGGTGAATAATTCCCTTTTGATCTAGACTAAATCTGTTGTGCATTGCTTATATGATAGCATTTCAGCGAGACAACCTAATGGTAAAAAAGATTAGAAAATCTACTTGGCTGAGGGATACATCGTGTGTTATTCATACCATCAATATGGAGCAATTCTGAAACTAATCTAAGAACCAGATTTAGTCCCTAAAACTATCATTTGACGTTGAGCACAATTAGAGTTAAATCACACAAAAATTTCCAATCTCTGAATACGTTGTATAAAGGAACTACCCTTCCTCTCTATGCACATACAATTTTCTAAGGCATGCTTCATCATATATAACCGCTTGATGCCAAGCCACTTCAGTTACAATTCCCTCATGTTTCATTTAACTCCTATGTAATGTTGCAATTGCATACTTATGTGCACCAATGTTAATGAAGCATGAAAATGTGTTTGCTATCAATTTAATTTTGTAGACCTTTTTATCATTCATATCTCATGCTTGATCATATACTGAAATTGTACATGTCAATTTTGTCAATCCACTGCTACAAATTTACATTTTGTAACAGAGATTAGTAAGATGAGAATTAGGTTCAACCAATCTGGCAAGAGCAATGGTGTGACTGGATGAGATTCTAGATAGATGACATCCAATTTCTATTGATGTAACTATTTAAGAATAATATAAAAACATATTGTTGCTCAATATAATGAATTTTGAAGTAAAAAATACACAACATAAATTTCATTATTTGGTGGCACCGGTATGACATACACAATCCCCATACGATGCGTGAACTTCGAGTCATATGGTTATCAATCATCAACTATTACTTCAATCCATTAACATTCAAAGTTATAAACCACCATCAATAGTGAAACTGTTGATGCAATCATGCTTAAATTTTGATATTTGTGCAACGGTTTAAGTTATAATATGTTGTGATTACTAATATAGTAGGTGATAAATGTGCATCGTCCTTTGACTTGTTTTGTATTTTATACTTGTTTTTGGAGCGTCCCCTCCTTCTCCTCCTCTCTAACAACACCTATCAATCCAACTGAAGCTCCTTCTCCTCCTCTCTAACAACACCTATCAATCCAACTGAAGCTCGTCCTCCTCTCTAACATCACCTATCAATCCAACTGAAGCTGATTCAAAATCATAATAAGAATGGATCTCTAACAAATTTAAGAGAAACCAGATGAATAGCAAATGCTTCAAGGATCTACTGTAAAATTATTCCTAAATCATGACTAATTTGTAATAAAGTTCAATGTATCCAATTCAAAGCACACAAAATAAACGCCCAGTATACCAATCAATCACACTTCTATGGTATGAACACAGGATCTCATAAGATATAAGGAAAAGATGGCTAACCTTGGCAACTGCATAAACACCAAAAAGACCAGAATCCTTGTAATTTGTGTTGAAGGTCATCACGCTTTCTGCAATATCATTGATAGCAACTCTTTGGACTAGCTCTGAACTGTTTAAAATACAGGTAGATAGTCATAAAGAAGTGCAAAGCAATGTAAGTTAAAATCTAGTACTATCAAACTTTTAGCATAAAACAAACAACAACCACCTACCCCATGTGCTTCCCCCAGCCTGAATTCTTGTTCCAAGAGCCCAGCATAGACTGCATAACCATTAAAGCAATGGAATCTGGATCTGTCCAAGATGCTCCACTAAATGCAACAGCAAATTGTGCAAGTGGAATATCATCATCTATTATCCTAACCTGGATATCACAGAGTGTAGTTGTCAAAGAAGAAAAAACAATCTTGCACAAAGATAACATATCTAAGAGAGGTTAACTTCTTTATCTAGAAAAGGTTGACTTCACCACCATCAAATTTGTATCTGCCACAACTACTTGGGGTCGGTTGCATTAATCATATGCCTCCCAATTGAGTTTTATGTAAAGGCAATGCTACAAGTAATGTTAAAAATAAGTAAATCATTCACTATTAAATTGACTAATGTGTTTTTCTTTTCTCCCTCTATCCCTATTCCTTCCACTCAAATTAAATACTTCCAAGTATAGAATCTGATCATCTTTGAATATATTCTTGTCATCCCATCCTATTTTCTCTCATTTTATAAGAAAGGTTAACTTCATAAACTATTAACATTTGATCCCACCTCAGAACCAGTAAAAATAGCTGGTTCCCTTGCCATCAACTGAGATGTTGTAATAGGATTGTTTGACAGCTTTGGAAACTTCTTTTTCACTAGCTCAACAAGATCCTCATGCTTAATGGCACCAGCAGCTGAGATAACCTAAAGAATTATAAACAACATTATTCTGTGTCCGAGCAAAAAAGTGGCTTATTTTGAACCCAAAAAAATGCAAACCATTCTAGGGGCGGTATAGTGAGTTGATATGTAATTTTTAAGGTGCTCTTTAGTAATTGACTTAATGTTTTGAGCTGGTCCCAGTATAGTTCTGCCAAGTGGAGTGTACTGGAATGCAGTCGCATGTAAATGGTCAAAAACAACTTCTTCAGTTTGTCCCTCCACCTGTATTTAAGAGAGAAAGGACATGAGTGTATAGGACCAAAGAAGGAAACGTAATAATAAGACCTGTGAATGCACTGAAATTTCTCAAACTAAGTCTTTAAAAAAATTAAAAAATAATATATCATTTTCCTTCCATTGAATCAAATTCCAAAATGCATTTCTGTCGAACACAACAGAGTAAATTTACCTATGATGATTTTAATTAGTTGGTGATGCTGACTATGATAAAATCATCAGATTCAACAGGAAAATCAATGTGGATTCCAATGAAATTGCAAAATGACCATATTAGGTCAGCTACAATAGCTTGGCAATGAATAAACACAACTCAAGCATTTAAGATCAGGCCAACTGTTAGTTGCCTACATCCTCTAAAGTTTAATGCAACAAGTGAAACCGGGTTCATCAGTTTGTGCTTAAGCAGTAAAACATATTTTTCAGCTTTGCATAGTTAGATATAGCAATGCAATATTGTACATAAAAGGTCATGGTCACTAAAACAAACAGGCAATTTGCAACAGAAAAAAAAAAAAATCCAAAATACACTGGAAAACACCTAACAGAGATTTCTTCTAGTTTTTACAGAAATCTAGCAGTTTAATAACCACAATATAAAAGCTCCTATGAGATTTGCAAGAAGAATGATGTCTCTGTTTAGTTCTTTACCATGTGCTTGCCTCAGTCATCAATCAATTAGATTAGTGGCCATCTGGACTCTCACGGTTATCCTCGTGTATTGGTTAAGAGAGGATTTAACAATTGTATCATGTACAGTAGAAAAAAAGTAATCAACAACGGAATTCAAGGTGACAATGAAGACATAGGCAATGGGCAAGCTAAGCCGACTCAGAAGGGGACTTTCAACGGTTAGTGAGCTTGGCTCAATCCAATCAGGTAAAAATTCTTATTGAAAAAGAGGTGAAAATGATGAACTTTTACCTCCTCCATCTCTCTAAGAATGACATCCCGCTCCCTTTCAATGCGCTTCTCATCAAATGACGAATTCTGAAGTATGTCAGAAAGGATCTCTAACGCCTTGGGCACATCTTTATCCAACACCTTGGCATAGTAGGTGGTCTGTTCTCTCGACGTGTAAGCATTCAGATGTCCTCCCATGTTCTCGATCTCTTCTTCCAGCTGCCGAACCGTCCGCGACTCCGTGCCCTTGAAGATCATGTGTTCCAAGAAGTGCGCGGTCCCGTTGGTCTCGTCCGTCTCGAATCGGCTTCCCGCGTCGATCCACACACCGACAGTAGCGGTGCGGGAGGCGAGAGTGGACTCGGTGGCGACGCGGAGGCCGTTGGGAAGGGTGGTCGCACGGGTCTCGGGGGCGGCGAGGATGGGAGTGTGGTCTGCGAGGGCGGGATGAGGGGAGGCGTACCGGAGGAATCGAGGGTCGGGATCATCTAACTTCTTGATCTTGGATCGTACCGCCTGGGCGAGCCGATCGTAGGGCATCACCGCGGGGTTGACCAGGGAGGGGGCGGGGGCGGCGGCGGCGGCGGCTGGAGTTGCCAGAGCAGCAGCGGAGGTGGTGGAGGCGGATCGATGGCCGGAGGGAACGAGGCGGCGGCGAGAGAGCGCGAGGAGCTTGCGGATCGCCATGGCTATGGCCGAGAAACGAGGTTCGGGAAGGCATAGGATAGGAGTGAGGTCTGGCGACGGACGTTGATACAGGTTTAACGAGGAAGAGGATAATTAATAATCGGATCTGGATCTGTTCCCAGTTAGCCCGCATCCAAACGAGGATCGTCTCTCTCTTTCTCTCTTTCAGTCTTTCCTTCTCTCTCTCTCTGCCCCAACTCCCTTTTTAATACCTTATTCTCTGCCGAGTTCTCTGCTCCCTCTCCCATTTCGCCGCCCTCATGCCTTGCCCACACCACCACCGCTATGCCCACACTCAGACGCGATCGAATCAATCCTGTCGCCGTTGCTGCTGCTGTTCTTCCTCGTTCTATAGCAGCGATTGCTGCTGCTTATGCTCTAACTCCTCTCCGCTCACCACATCTGATAACCTCCTCCAAACCCTAGCCGCCCAAATACTACTCCAGCACTCTCCTCAGTTGATGCCCTCTCTCTATTCCAAACCCCAGCAGCAGCCTCCGCTGCATCCCCTTTTTCCAGGTCTTCATCATGGGGAGGAGTCTCGCCTTCCTCCTCATCATCTCCACGATCACCAACAGCAGCAACCTCACCCACTCGTTCAGTCTCTCCTCTGCCGCATCGCTGCGCTTGAGTCGTCTTTTTCCCATGTTCCCCCTTCTGTCTCGCCTCCCTCTCCTTCTCCTGCGATGAAGCATCCATCGACAAGACATTTTTCGCCATCGCCAAGATCGAATTTTTATTCTGCGCCTTCGCTGAGAGATTTGGCCGCGCGGAGAATCCAAGCGGCGTTCCGCCTCTTCCTTCTGCAGAGATCTCAGACGCTCCGCCACCTGAAGGAACTCGCTGCGATGAAATCCCATGTGGCTGACCTTAGATCGGTGCTTTCCGACAAGACTGGTGTCGACCCAAAAGCCCTCACCGAAAGAGTCATGGATCTTCTCTTCCGGTTGGACTCTATCCAGGTGAGAATGAGGAAAGTTGGTTCTTTTGTTGGGTTTCTTTGCTCGCTGTATCCGTCTCTATATCCTGCTGAGGATCTCTGTATTTGATATGCAGAGTGGGGACTCAATGATTCGAGAAGGAAAGCGATCGATCAGCAGAGAGCTGACCCGGATACTTGACTTCATTGATAAAGTATTGGTCAAGGAGCATCAGCTGTTTCTCAATGCAGTTGAGTTTGCAGATAATGGTAGAAATCCGGAGACTTTTGCGGAGGATAGTAGAAGAGGGAGTGAGGGAGCTGAGGAAGTTCTTAGGGCCATCAAAAAGGTAAGCTTTTCAGAAGTTGGTAAGAGATCAAGGGTGACCTTTAGCAACCACGACCAGTTTGTAGATGAAATTAGTAATTTCAGTGATCAACATCCTGTTGTGGAGAATTTGAGTTGTGAAGCTGTGGGAAATGGACGAGGAAATCATACAGGAGCTGAAAGGTTTCATGAGGCTAGCGATGATGAGAGGAGCTCTGAAAGTTCTTTCGAGAATGGTGAAAGATTTGAGAATGTAAAGCAGGCCAAGAATCAGAATGACAAGTTTGGCTTATCCGCGCCATTGCCTGTGCAAATGGAATCCAGGAGAAATTGATTTGCAACAGATGGTATCAATCATCAAACCTGAGTGTCATCTTGAAAGTTTTAAGAGTTTTGATCCATGAGCTTCGTCTAGGATGAGGTAGTAGTAAAACTGCAATCCTTCGCCTTCCATTGTTCAGTTGGATAATAGGAGCTTCTTTTATTGGGTACGATCTGTTTTCCTTTTTTTTTTAATTTGACACTAGGTATTCAAGCTTTTGGCCACCGGCCCGAATCTGTTTTCCTTTGTAGTTGCATGATTATGCTCACTAGGTTTCTAGTTTATGAAATTGTCGTGGTACCACTATGTTTTCCTGGGCTAATAATTTGCCGTGTGATGATTGGTATTCTTCTGATTATCTAAATGTGTTTCTGTTTGATCATGAATGAGTTGTTTTAGTTTTTCATCACAATTCATGTTGGCCGCATTTATCAAATGATTCTAAATTTATGTTTGTATCTCCAAGCTTTTGTTAATTTGGAATTGCTTTTGCATGAGTTTTTCAAAGAGTTATTGGATTCTTAAAGTAGGAAGAGAATAGGGATGACGATCAGCCAAGGATGCTAAAACTCAGATGGACCAGCATCACAATAATGTACATTTGGGTTTGCCCTCAACTCGAAGAATAGATCAAAATTGTCAGAAGGGTTTTTCTATCTGCCAATTAATGTGGTTTCAACGTAGTTATAAGTAATCGTGTTTGAATTGCTG
>JBBUKS010479831.1:0-16747 GCA_038050645.1 Hedychium gardnerianum
ATACCCGTGTTGGGTATTTGAGTATAGATGTATTATGTATCCAGGAAATTATCCGCCGTACAGGGGAGGTGTTGTCCAATTTTCTTAGGATAAATACCCTCTCGGGGCGTGACATAAATAGCTGCCAAATCGAATCAACGCTGAAAAGGTAAACATAGGGATCAATTGACTGATAAGCTTTATCAATCGATCGATCAAGCGTGATTTCCGGGATCGAACAGATCAGATCAGAGCAAAGAAGGAAGGTCGCGGGTTCAGTTGACCGATAGGAGGATCAATCGACCGAAATGATCAGTCGACTGATAGGTTTTTCAGTCGACCGAACGCAGCCTATAAAAGAAGCCCTCGAGGTCCAAGCCGAGAACAACTTTTTGCGTGCTTCATTCTATTCTGGATACTACTATTCGTACAAGTTACTGCTACTACATCAAGAGGAAATCCGAGAACCTATGCCGAAGCTTATCTTCTTATTGTCAGTATATTTTGCATATTACTTGTAATCTGTATGCTTGTACTACCTTGCTTCCTCCGAAGAACTACTTTAGTGGATTAACCCATCGATACGATCCAAAGGGTCGTGTGTTCTTGGAGTAGGAGTCAGCTGGGCTCTGAACCAAGTAAAAAGGAGTGTGCCTATTTATTTTTGTTTTTCGCTGCTACTTTGAATTACATTAAAAAAAGATTTTCGAACGAGATTCACTCCCCTCCTCTCTCTCATCTCTAACGATCCAACAGAGGCTTTGGCACATCCGAGATCATAAGGTTTATCCCATTCTGAAATTTCCTCCCAAAAATTAACACTCTTAAAGGATTTATGAAATGTTCATGAATCCTCTATGGGAAAACCACAACAAATATTAAAATCATACAAGCTCCACTCAAAATCATGATTAAACAATCCAAAACTAATCTTCCCCCACATTGCTACTATTAGTGGAAAGGTAGGCTTCGACAGAGCTTAAAAATTCAAGTGTAATTCTAGGATAGGTCTGATGTCGAAGACTCATGAAATAATTCCAACTTAAGTTATTAATCATCCAATCAACATCTTCCTTAATTCCTAGAATTTGCATGGTATAATCATCAAGATAATGAGTATGGATAATTTTACAATTAACCAGAATATCATAGTGTGCATTCTATAAATTATTAAAAAAAAATATACTGTAAGGATTTTTTGTTACTTCATCTCTCGCTCATTATTTCCCTCTATCAAAAGCAGTTCCTTTTCCTTTGTCTGATTTGCCGCTCCCACCAAATTCGGTGCCCTTTTTGAAATGTTTAAGTATTTCAAATTTGGATTATGAAAAGAACAAGCTTATGTGGCTTTAGATCTTAGAGGGGTAGAAGAGAGAAGTGAGATGGGAAGAGTTGGGATGCTTCAGATCTAGGAGAGGAGGGTTTAAATACTTGGAAGAGAAGAAAGGAGGAAAGGAATAGATCTGTGAAAGAAGAGAGGGAGAAGGAAGAAGGAAGAAGAAGAGGTTAGAAGATTAAGGTTTGGAGAGAGATATTTCTTTGAGAGAGAAGAGGAGGAGATTTTTCTTTGGAAGGAGGAAAGGGAGAGGGGGGGGGGCAGGAGGGGGGCATGACTGTGTCTAAATTAAATACTTGACTCAGCCAAATGTTTTTAACCTACATGACACGACCATGACAAATGGCATGACTATCTCGTGTCAATCGCGGTCATTTTGGTTCTACAAGGCATGACCGTCGCATGTTGGACACAATTTTTTTTTTTGCTTTTTTTTCAAGAGAATAAGCATGATCATTCCAAAATGGCATAGCCTAACCATGTGAGCCTTAGAAGCTTTCTAGAGGAAAAATACGATCGTGCCAATTTGGCACAGTTGCACCATGGTAGGTTCTGCCAATTTCACATCAAGAGGCACGACCTGCCCGTGTTAGCCTTGAGAGTTTCCTTGAGGAAAGACACGACCATGCCTTTTGGGGCATGGCCCCGCGGTGTGAACTTCGGCCAATAACTTTCTAGAAGGCACGACCATGCCTTTTGGGCATGACTATGTTACTTTTGCTTCCTAGCTCTTTCCTGAAAAAATGAAGCAAAAACTCTTAAAATGAAAACAAAGATGAAGAAGCTGGAAACAAAGAAGAAGAAGAAAACTTGGGTTGCCTCCCAAGAATCGTTCGTTTAAGGTCACGATCTCGACCCCTATTCTTGGCTCAATTGGGAGCCTTTGCCTTGAAGGAACTATGTTCCCCTCCAATATGTTAAGAGATATCTTGAAGTCTTTCTTTCAATCTAGCTCTTGCGGGGATGATATATTTATCAGTTTTGGTTCTAGACTTCTTTTCAAGACAAACTAGACAGGGTGCTACATCCGGCAGTTGATCTTTAGGGTGTTGTTTTTTCTTCTAAGGCTAGACTCTTTCCAACCTACAACAAGAACTTTCAAGAGAAATTATGTCAAAGGCCTGAGATAGATCAAATTTCTCCTTGTTGTTGCCGACTATTAATGAGAGCTTGTGACTTTTAACATCAATCACAGCTCCGATTGTCATAAGGAAAGGCCATCCAAGGATGATGAGTATTTTTGGATCCTCCACCATCTCTAGTACCACAAAATCTGTAGGAACTATGAAATTTTGAACCTCTACTCGCACATCTTCAATAATACTCATCAAGTATCTACAAAAGTTATCAGGTAGTTGCAATGCCATAGTGATTAGTTTAAAATCATATAGTCTAAGTTTCTTGTAGATAGAATATGGAATAAGACTTACCATGGCTCCGAGATCACAAAATACTTTACCTATTAAGGTTGTTCCAATCTTGCAGGGGATAGAAAAACTTCTTGGATCTTTGTGCTTTGGAGGTAGCGTGTTCAGAATCAAAGCACTACACTCCTCGATTAGTGCGATAGTCTCATAGTCATTCTTTTTGTGATGGTTAGAAATTATATCTTTCATCAATTTGAAAAACTTGGGCATTTGGTGTAGAGCATCAAGGAGAGGTATCTTAATACAAAGCTCCTTAATCTTCTCTAAGAATTTGCAAAACTCCTTGTCTTTCTTGACTTTGATTAGCCTTTGGAGGAAAGTTATCGGTGGCACATATGTCTTCAATACAGGATCTACAACTGGTTCTTTATTTCTCTGTTCCACTTCTTTTTGGGTATGAGTGTTATGTACAGAAGTCAGAGTAGCTTCTCCCATTGGAATATGCTCAGTCTCTTTGTTTTTCTTGGTCACTTGAGGCTCAATCAAGGTCCTTCCGCTTCTCAACTCAATGGCGTTGCAATGCTCGATTGGATTTGCTTCTAGTTTCTAGGGAATATCCCCAGGGTCCTGGATGATAAACTAGCAACTTGAGCCATTTGATTGTCAAGTAGTTTCATGTGCTTCTCAATATTGTCTACTCTACTACCAAGTTGTTTGTTATCCTCTTTAATTTCTGCTTGTGTGGTAAGAATGCCTTCAAGTGTCTTCTATATTCGATCCAATTGGGATTGAGGTTGACTTCTAGATGATTGCCTAAAGTTTTTTTGTCCTCCTTTGTCTTGGTTGTTGTGGTAAGAAAATTTTGGGTGATTCCTTCACCCGGGTTTATAAGTTGTTGAATAAGGGTTATTTTACCTCGGGTTAAAATTTGCTATTGCGTCTGCTTGTTCTATTTGGCCAAGTTGTGTTGTAATAGCTCTCAACTAACAAGCATACTTCTCGTGATTTGGGTCACCACAAACATCACAATTCATATTAGCAACATTCACTGAATTAACAAGTACTGAATCAAATTTCTTTTCCAAAGCATCCATTTTTGCCGAGAGAAAATCTATGGTATTGACATCATACTTACCATCAATCTTAACCGAATCACCTCTCTTGGATGTCCATTGATGATGATTAAGAGCCACACTTTTTATTATTTCCTCGGCCTCATCCAATCCTTTATTCATTAGTGCCCTGTCGGTTGAGGGTGATGTGTGTAGATTATATATATTTTTAGGCATTGTTTGTTGCATATCTATTTCCATTTCATTGAGTATGATATACATTATCGCTCCCTATTTTATTATATTGTAATGCTTTTACTCCTTTGGTTCGGAGATATGCTCTCTTCATATTTTGATTGACAGGATGTAATTTGGAACAAAAATAGACATTGGAGCAACATTCGGGAGAAATCTAGCAAGCTTGGTCATGGCTTATAGGCACGACTGTGTGGCGAGGTGACTTTACCATTGGACCTATAAAAAGGGCTTAAGATCCTTTTTTCGAGGGGAGGAAAGGTGTTGTTGTCTATCATAAGTGCATGGTAAAGTCATAAAGTAATAAAAAATATCGATCCTCAGGGATTGTGGATTAAGCACTAATGAATCCACAAAATAAGTTATCTAGACAATTGAAAGTTGGTTGTGAAAGTTTTAGAACTAGAGCAAGAGAGAGAGAAAGAGAAAGGTTGAGAGGTCCAAGATGGGAGAGGTTGGTTGTTTAGAGAGAAGTTGGTTTGGGAAGGCGTTCCTACGACATAGGTTTCATTATGATGCTAGTTGATGATTCTATGGATTGTTTATTTCTCTACCTCCATGTTTACAATCTTATAGGGATTATAACCAAATTATCAGTATGAACTTGCGAAGATCATATCTGAGTGCTTACACCATTTCCTTCCAATGCTATTAAGCATAAGAGGTAATATAGAAAGTCTGATTAAAGGACTACCCCTTATCACTAAGGGCTCCGCGGTAATATAATCTAGATTACACAAGTCAATTTCTAAATTGAAATGGTGAAAACTCATTAAACTCTAATTAGCTAATCTCTTATAGAGAATTGACCTTATTTCAAGGCGATTACTCTAGAAAGTCTAGTAAAAGGACTACCCTCTATCACTAAGGGCTCCCCGGTCATACAATCTAGAGCATCTCCTCTACATAGTGACAATCATTCACATCCACGTGCATACATTTCACACATACATTCAATCAAACATAACCAAAGCATCACATGTTAGGGTTGCAAATAAAGTCCCACATTGAAAACATATGGGAAAGATCATGGGCTTCTAAGGGAAAGATATCTCCATTGATATGAGACCTTTTGGGTAAAGCTCAAAAATAAAACCATGAGAACTTAGGCCCAAAGTGGACAATATCATACCATTGTAGAAATATCTAAATTCTTTCAGTCCTTACAATTGGTACCAGAGCTCGAACTACCAGAAGGTCTAATCGCCGATTGTGCCCAAGAACTATGGTCTAATCGAGCCATATGAGCAGAATATTAACCTCGAACAAAGGAAGTAGGGGCTCTCGTGTCCGGATCAAGAGAACCAGACACCAGGCAGGATGTCCTAGTAGGTCAGGTGGACCGAGAGGCAAGAAGACCTGGAGGGTCAAGGATTGGATGGGGGGCCCTGTGGTCCTTCGTTTGAGTGGGGGATTGTTGGGGTTGCAAAGTTGTAAACAAAGTCTCACATTGAAAATATATGGTAAAGATCATGGGCTTATAAGGGAAAGATATCTCCATTAGTATGAGACCTTTTGGGTAAAGCTTAAAAATAAAACCATGAGAACTTAGGTCCAAAGTAGATAATATCATACCATTGTGAAGATATTTAAAGTCCTTTAGTCCTTATATCACACACATGGAACAAATCATAAACACTGCATAGAATAAGAAAAATGGCAAATCTATAGTCTATATATTAACATCACATCACAATTACTCCTTAAATCCTAGAATCTAGGAAATCTACTCCATCGCAATGAAAACACAACCAAGAGACAAGAAATGAAGCATTCTTACAATACTAAGATGAATTAGAGAAGAAGAGATGCTTTATCAATGCTTTGTCGATCTTCTTGGACGAAATCTTTACTCCAGAGGTGGGCGGATCATGAAAATCAACTGAGAAATAGACCTCGTAGGTTCCCACGAAGGGAAAACCTTTCCTCCCCTTAAAAAGGGGATCTTAACCCCTTTTTATAGGCCCCACGATTGTGTCCCAATGTCACATAATCGTACCTGTGAGGCACGGACATGCCGTGGGGAATGCTAGGAAAAAAGCACGATTGTGCCCAAGGGGCACGACCTAGTCGTGGGATTAAGTTTAGTACAGACACAATCGTGCCTTTTGGCATGACCTGGACATGGAAGCTTCTGTTTCCTCAAGTGTTACGGTTGGAGGAAGACACGACTGTGCCTTTTGGCACGGCTTGGCCATGGGAGCTTTTGGAAATCTATTAGAGGAAGCTTATGAAGAGGCACGGTTGTGCCTTTGGACATGACCTGCCCGTGGGAAGTGCTGTGAGGGGCTACTGATGAATCAAGGTTGTGCTTGTGAGGCAAGGCACGACCATGCTTGTTGGGACTTTGTTCCCTAAGCTCGCTCCAATATCCATTTTTCTCCATTTGAGCTCCAAATGGCTTCCTATCAATAAAAATACAAAGAGAGCAGATTTTTGAACTAAAGGAGTAAAAGCATGACAATAATATGAGATAGGGTGCGATTATGTAGATCATACTAAGTGAAATACAAGTAAATGTGCAACAAATAATGCCCAAAAATATATATAATCTACGCACACTACATCCCCAGACTTAAACTTTTGCTTGTCCTTAAGCAAAAGCCTATATTCTAAATTCATGTGGTTATAATAGGCATCATAATCCCTAGTGAATGAAGTTAATCCTATCATATAGTTTCATTGGTGAGCATGATACAAGAATTGTTTGAGAATGACCTATGTAAAAGTTCTTCATGCTCGGTGAAATAAGTGGATTAACATTTTAAGTGTCAACTCCAAGCCTAGTCAATTCATCATCTAATTGTGTTGCTTGTGCCTCCGGTGATAGGCACTTACCTGCCACACACAAAGTTCATCCCTCTCAAACTACACAAGGTCTCAAAGGATAGCTCGGGATCAAGAGAAACATAACAGTTATTTTCCCATTAACCTAACTTAGTCTCAAAGGGGTAATTTATTAGTTTCCACTCACGACAACTATTTTTTTATCCCTTATTCAATCATTTTTTTGGTGCTTATGAAATGAAGCACTGTGACCAATGGTGGTTATAAGATGAAGTACTAGAACAAGTGTAAGGACCTTAATTTTTCCAAATGAGCTTACATGATCCGAGTTTCTCCAATAACCAAAATGTATTTGAGAGGTCACCTTAGAAGCACAAGTACTAGTCCAGTTCTATGAATCATGACTATTTTTAAATATATCTACTATCAAAGTCAAACATAGTGTAAAGGGATCCTAAGACTAGGCAAATTCTCAAACTCTTCAAATAAAACAATGCTCATTTCATGCAACTATGGATAGGAAAAAAGTAGATCACTAAGCATATAAGCACATAAATCACACAACATGAAAATCTAGAACAAGCGTGCTAATATTTTTGCAAGAAGAACAAGTCATGCTATAATATGATGATGATGCAATTGACATGCCATAGAAACAAACCATAATTAACACAAATTAAACAAATGCAGAAAACAAGAAAGAAATAAGAATATGTACATATGTACAACCCCCCCCCCCCTAGACTTAGATATTTCATTGTCCCAACAAAGAAAAACTCAATAGAGTGGACGTGGGCTAGGAGGAAATCTAGGTACATAGGGCAAGTTGCCTAGATGCTCATGATATTGATAAAGACTAGAAACCTACTGCCTCGTCACATCTAATGATCATCTAAATTCCTCCTCCCTGGCCTACTTTGAGTACTAATGGTCAAAAAAATCAGAAACCTAGCCCTGGAACTCCTTTATCCTCTTAAAATGCTTATGTACCTCTTAGTACTGACCCTGAGTCATAGCAACATTCCCTTCCAACATTTGTTGGTGGGTAATATGCTCCTCATGGAGAGTATCAAAAGAGGCACGAAAGTCAGAAAAGTCAAAACCAGACTGGTCTGTATCACCATAAGAGAAAGAGTGTCTAGACGACTCATATCTAGAGAAAGAGGGTTCCATCATATATAGAAAAGTGGGGGGTGTTCGATAGGGACATCCTTAATTATTGATGTGTGTCAATCTACAAGTGCACGGAGTATCGTCAAGTAATAAAAATATCGAATCCATAGGGAATGGTGGTCGAGTACTAGTATACTAAGCAAATATAATTGTCTAAACTAATCATGGTTTGGTTTTTTCAAGAAACAAAAGATCAAGGAAAGAAAATAGAGTTCTAAGTGAGGAGAGAGTGAAAATTTAGCTAGAGTAGGGAAAGAGGAAGAAGAGAGAGAATTATCCGAGAAAGATTAGTGGAAAAATGATTCTAGGACTTTGGTTTCACCTAAATGATTGTAAATACTAAATCTATGTTTGATTTCCTATCCTCAACGATAATCTATGTAGGTAGACTATCCTATGTATCCAATGTGAACTTTTAGAACTACACTGGCATTTTCGCTCCAATTAATCATCTACTCTCTAAGTGACACAACAAAGGTGTTGCTTTCTTAAGGAGATCCCTGTCACATGATCCTACAACCCCCAAGATGTCTTCTCTTATTGTAAAGCTTCAAATTAGAACCGATCGATTAAGTTCTAAGATAATCTATTACTCCTTGTGGCATATCGAGCTATTTTCGAAGGCGACTCTCTACGTCTCGAGGTTTTATGGGTCGGAGGATTGGGTTCTCCTTTTAGTCCTTCCCCAAATCCTCATGGAATACAAATCTTGTGCTTTTGGCATTAAGATTGTGTTAAATTAGTAGATACAAAATACAAACACTGATATAATTGAATAAGAACAATTCAACTCAATAAATTAAACAAATAGTGTCTACAAATCAATAAGGCTACTCTCTAATTCTAGAATCATGAGTCTACTCCATGAAATACGAGTTACTACAAAAAAACATCAGGAATACAAGTTGCAATCAAGACAATTCAGAAATGAGAAAGAAAAGCTTAGTCTCGATGTAGTGGCTTGTCCCCGGTTGGTCTCCGATCCAAATTTAGGGTGTTGAGCATTGAAATCCTCTTGAATCTTCTCTCAAAATTCATCTTGGGGCCCTTAGATGGCACCCAATCGAGAGCCCTTCTCAGATCTGAAATTCCTTTTTTATAGTGAAGTTTCAGGTGCTCGATAAGAGCCGTGTCCACCGGCACGACCCCCTGTGTCGAGCGTTGTGGCTGCTGGAGTTTGAAGTTCTATAATTCGGGCATGGCCCATGCCTGCTGGCATGGGCCCCCCTAGTGCCCACTGGAGTTTCTATGAAATCGAGCACGACTTGTGCCGACTAGTTGTGCCGGTTGGTCGTGATGGCTAGCATCGACCACCCATAGTGGGTGCTGTAAACTCTCAAAATTCAGACATGACCCATGCCGACTAGCATGGGCTGCCCGTGGCGACTGGCATGGGCAGCCCGTGGTGGCTGCTAGAGATGGCTTAGAATGGAGCACGGGCCGTGCTGACTGGAATGACCCCTCCGTGTCGCCCACTAGAGTCTTAAAGAATTGGGACACGGCCCGTGCCACATTTGTCACAGCCTATGTCAACTAGACATCCTTGGAAAAGTTGTTTCTAAATCTCGTTTTGACTCCATTTCGCCCCCTATCAAGTAAAATATACAAGAACAACTCTCCAAACTAGAAAAATATCAAAATAAAGCATGAACAAGTGAAAACATGGATTAAATGCTTAATGCATGAGATAAAATGTGTACTAAAATATGATAAAAATCCTATATGAAATACACACATCAATTATCCAATTAGCGGGAGTTCTAATGATAGTGCGTTTGGGATTAGGTAGGAGAAAAGAGAAACCATTCTTTATAATAAAGTCAAATCCTCTCTCGTCCTTACAAATCATTTTCATTGTCATACATGTGTCGAAATCGATCTTAGAGTTACCATGTATGATATCCAACCAAAATAATTCACACCCCAAGTGTACGACAATTTGTGTAATTAGTCCCCCCAAATACAATAATGCTCGAAGATGCCTTACCGGATCTCTCAAGGTTATGAAGAAAATAGAACCTCGAATAAAATTTGACCTCCTTCAACATTGCCCCAAAACAATAAAGCTCAGTTTTCCTCACGACACCATCACTATCACTACAACTAAAGATTGTCTTACTCATCACACGGTGTAGGTAGCGAAAAATTGGATTTTGAAGACAAGAGGCCTTGCAACGTGATGGATCATTGGGATCATTTATCTCCGCAATTTCACTCCAAATGTTTTTCTATTGAAGGAGCAATCAAACCTATGAGATACGTCGATAGGTAACCCAAAACAAGTATTTAAATCAAGGAGAGGTCACTCAGAGTCATGATTCATTAAACGGAAGCTAATCTTCCCAATATCATCGCTATCAGAAGCAAAGTAGGCATCTATGTAGCTTAAGAATTCAAGGGTTATCCTAGGGTAGGTAGGGTATCGAAGACTCATCAAATCATTCCATCCTAAATTGCTAATCATCTATTCCACATCACTTCTAATTCCTAAGACATCCAACGTGTAATTATCAAGGAAATGAATACAAATCAATCTATGTGTAAAAAGAATATCATATCTAGCTTTTTACTCATCATTGCAAAAAAATATACAATAGGAATTCTTGTTACCTTCGTCGAGTGCCCGACACTTCCCTTTGTCAGTGGTCTTCCCTATATCGGTTTCTTTTTCTTTTCCTTTCTCGGGATCATCTCCTCCACTAGATCCACCACTTTTGCGAAATTTCTTCAACATCTGGTAAGGTCTCAAGTGAAAGAGGGGTGATTTGTTATTTGTGGGGGAAGAGGAAGCAAGAGAGTAGAGATCTTGAAATCTTGACATCTAAAGATCTAGAGATCCAAAGAAAGGAGAAGGAAGGAGATGAGAGATCTTGAGATCTAGATAAAAGAAATAAAGAAAGGAGAAGGAAGGGGATGAGAGATCTTAGAATCTTGAAGAGGGGACTTTGAGAAGAGGGATCTTGAAGAAAAGAGAAGGCTTGAAAAAAGGGATTGAGAGAACTATTCTTTGGAGAATTGAGGAGGGGAAGAGATTAAACCTTGCCTTAGAGAGGAGATCTTGGAGAGGTGAGGAAGGAAAGAGCTTAGATCTTGGAGAGAACGGGAGTTCTTGAAGAAGGGATGGAAAAGGTAGGCACAACCATGTGAATGGGAAGCACTGGTCGTGCCTTAGGGTTTTAATACCCAAATTGTTGTGCCACACAGTCGTGCCAAAAAGCATGGCCTCGACGTGATGTCCCTTATGGTGTCACATGCTCGTGTCTCTAGACACGACCAAGGTTTTCTATTTTCTATTTTTTTCAGGTCATGTGTAAAGAACATGGTCTTATATTTGACTAGTTGTTGCTTCCTCTAGGTTGGCACGATCATGTCAAAAGGCACGGCCACACCGTGGCATGTTCTTGAAATAGGTTGATCGAAGGTACGTGCATGTTGAAATCTGTCGTTGGAGTTGCTTCCGTCGACACGGTTGTGTGAAATGACACGGCCATGCCGTAGCTTAATATGTTGCACCACTAGATGAGGCACAATTGTGTGAAACCACATAGCCCTACTATGGTTGATTCTGTCAGATTTTTCTCCTTAAGGCATCTGGCCCGTGCACTATTGAGGCATGACTGTGCCTTTTGGGCATAACCAAACTTGAATTTTTCCTTCAAAAATTCCTCCACGCTCATGTCAAGTCCCAGGGCCAACTCGTGGAGGAGTGCAACCTGAAAACGAAAACAAAAAGAAGACAAGAGTAAAGATTAAAATGAAGTAACTGAAAACAAAAATAAAAATTTAAATATGAACCATTGGGTTGCCTCCCAAGAAGTCCTCATTTAAGATCACGAACTCGACCCCTATCATGGGTCAATTGGAGCATTTGCCTTGAAGGGGTTGTGTGCCCCTCCATTATGGCAAGTTGGAACTTCAAGCCCTTCTCTCATTTGAGTTCTTGCCAGAATGATGTATTTGTCTTTTTTCTTCTTGGGCATGGTCTCTTGACTTGTTAGACTCAATGCTACATCCGACGATTTATCATGGGGGTGGTGTTTCTTCTTCTCTGATTAGAGTCCATCCAACCTACAATACAAACTTTTTACAGCAAAAAATGTATTAGTATCCTTAGATTAATCAAATTCAATTATATCCTTGCCCAATTCCAATTGGACCTTATGATTTTTGACATCAATTATGGCTCCGACCATAGCAAGGAAAGACCTATCCAAAATTATAGGGATCTTTGGGTCTTCCTCCATATCTAAGACTACAAAGTCAATAGGAACTATGAAGCCTCCTACTTCTACTAGCACATCTTCAATAATACCCATTGGGTTACAAGAATGGTCCGCTAGTTGCAACGTCATAGTTGTCAACTTAAGATCATTCAAACCAAGTTTCATACAAACAGAATAAGGTAAAAGACTTATGCTAGCTCTAATATCACAAAATGCCTTACCAATCTCAGTTGAGACTATCTTGTATGGGATAGAAAAACTCCCTGGATCCTTGAGTATTGATAGTAGTCCGTTCTGAAAAAAAGCACTACACTTCTCAGTTAAGGCTGCAGTCTCATACCCATCTTTCTTGCGTCGATTTGAAATGATTTCCCTCATGAATTTGGTAAATTTGGGGATTTGTTGTAAGACATCAATGAGGGGAATCTCAATGCATAATTCTTTAACCTTTTCTAGAAACTTGTTAAACTCTTCATCCTTCTTTTCTTTGGATATTTGTTAACGAATGGAAATCGATGAAACCCTAAACCCATCCAGGGTCTCTCAATTGGTTCGTTGTTCTTAACTTCCTCTTTAATATGTTAATTATGTGAGGAGGAAAGAGTTGGCTCTCCAATCGGCGTGCTTTCGATCCCTTTCTTTGTAGCAGTCACTTGGGTTTCTCCAAAGGTCTATCCTCTTCTTAGCTCAACAATCCAAAATAGAGAATTAAGAGGAAGAAATGCTTAGCGATATTTGCAAGAAATTTCTTCGAAAGGAATCTTTGCTCCAGAGGTGGATGGATCATCTTGATGGAAGAAGATGGCTACTCTATGATTTTCCCAAGAGGGCCAAAACCCTCTCGAAGGAAGTGGACAGAGATCTATGGTCCAATATGAGTCAAGCAAGGGTTTTCTTGACCCTTTTATACCTTCCTTAAATTGTTCAGATCTGCAAGATTTGTTAGGCTCCACAAAAATCAAATTTTCACCCATTAGACCTCATTTTTGGGGGTTGGACTGTGAACAAAACTTGTATATCTTGAAATTATCTTCAATTTGATAAGTTGTACTCCCTAAAACTCTAATCGAGTGAAAAGTTATGATCATTTGAAATTTGGTTTGTAGTCTGAATCGAAGGCTAACATGGGTCGTGTCCACCACCACAGAGGGGGGGGGGGTTCATGGTGGGCACTGTTTGCTCCACCAAAACTGTGTTTTCACCCAAAGATCATGTTTTCTTGAGTTTGACTCAGAAGCAAAGTTGTAGATCTTGATATTATATTCAATTTGATAATGTCCCAAAACCCAAAACTCCAACCGACCCGAAAGTTATGACCGTTTTAAGATTGGTCTGCAGTATTGAACTAGAGGCTGACATGGGCCATGCCAGCCAACATGGGGGGTCAGTGTCGAGCACTGTATTGGGATAAAAATTAGTCACGATCATGCAAAATTGGCACGACCCTTGGGAAGCATCTGAGTTGTGGCGTGGCCCATGCCAGCTGGCACGGGTGGCGACATGGGCCGTGCTGGCTAGCACGACCCGCCAATGGCAAGTCCTGAAGAAGTCCAAGAATGGGCACAGCCCGTGCCGACTAACATGGGTTGCCCATGGTGCTGCTGGAGAGGCCTGGAAACGGGACATGGGTCGTTCCTGCTAGCACGACTCCCTTGTGTCGAGTACTATCCACTCCTCGACTCCTTTTGAAAAATGGTCTTTAAAGCCCGTTTTAGCTTCTTTTCACATTTTATCAATGAAAACAAACAAAAGAAGCTCTCCAAACTAGAAAGTAACAAAATGAAATACGAATAGATGAAAACATGAGATATATGCACAAGAAATGGGATAAAATATGTGCTAAACTATAATAAAAACCCTATATGAAATGTACACATCAAAATCCCCCATACTTAAACCTTTTCTTATCCTCAAGCAAAACCTATAATCTAGATTTATGTGTGTAAATGGTGCATCGTAATCCCTAGTGAATCAATCTAATCCTATCATGTATTTTCATTGATGAGCATGATACAAAGTTATATTAGTGTGGCCAAATTAGAAGTTCTCTATGCTCAGTGAAATAATTGACTTAACTTTTTTAAGTGTCAATCTCTAAGCCTAGTCAAATTATCATCTAACTGTGTTCTTCATGCTTCTGGTGATAGACACTTACTTATCATTAGAAAAGGTCTGCCCTCTTAAACAACACAAGGTCTCAAAGGAATACTCGATATCAATAGAAACATAATAGTTATTTCCTAGTCACCTAACTCAGTCTCAAAGGGGTAACTTGTTAGTTTTCATTCAAGACATCTATTTTTTTATCCCTTATTTTCTTTTTTTTAATAAAAAAATCTTGCAAAGTGCAACACTTAAATAAACCCTTTTTCTTTTTTGGGATTCTGATTTTTCCTAATGAGTTGACAAGATCTGAGTTTATCCAGTAACCAAAATGTAGTTGACAGGTCACCTAGGAAATAAAAGTACTAGCCCCATTCTATGAATCATGACTATTTTCAGATGTATTGTTACGTAGCCGCAAGTGTACTACAACATCGTCATTAATATAAAAGACTATCGTATCCACGGGGACTGTTAATTAAGCACTAGTCAACTTTGCAAAGTAAGTTATCTAGATGGTCGAAAGTTGGTTGAATGCAAGAGAGCTAAGAGAGAGTGTGAGGGAGAGAAAGAGAGAGAGAGGGAGAGAAAGAGTTGAGAGTGTGAGAGAGAAGGAAGTTGGTTTGGGAGGAATGGTTATAGGATTTTGCTTTCACTATGATGCTAATTAATGTCCCTATAATATGTTTATCTCCTTATTCTCCACACTTACTACTATGTAGCAAGGATTGTCCCTATGTCAAGATCTTTTAACTCTAGAAAGTGGAATAAGTGTCGATGCCCTTTGTCACTAAGGGCACAAATGTTCGATTGAATGAGAATTCTTTGTCACTAAGGATCTCTCGATTATCCAGTCTAGTAGCAACCTTAGCATAGAGGCAAATCCTTTACATTTACATGCATTACTCGCATACATATTTCGTCAAACATGTAGTAAGCACAACACACATAGAGCAAGAAGTAAACATCTCATAAAAATAAGAAAATTGACATATACATAGTTCATACATTAATCACACATCATACTTACTCCCTAACCCTAGAAATCAGAGATTTGCTCCACTTAGAAGGAAATACAACCAAGAGACATGAAGAGTAATATTCTACAATTCAATACATAGAGAAGAGAGAAGTCGGTCTTCTTGGATGAGTCTCCTTGCTCCAGAGGAGAACGGATAGTCAAAATGGATAGAGATAGAAGCACTAGGTTTTCACCAAGGAGAGGTATGAAGTCTTAAACCCAAGATGGTTCAAGCAAGAGTTTGCTTGACCCTTTTATACTTGCCCAGAATTTCTAAATCTGCCCCTTTTGTTAGGCTTCACAAAACCCACTTTTTTCACACCCTAAATCACTTAATATTGTATTATTATTTTAATAAAAGTTGTATATCTTGAAGTTATCTACATTCTAAAATTTGAATCAGCTAAAAACTCCAACTAAGCACAAAGTTATAGCCATTTTACTTTTGGTCCATAAGCTGTCCAGAATTCGACAAGGTTGTGTCTAGGAGACAGGACCCAAAGTTTAGGTTGAGCTGCCAGTGAGACATGGCTGTGACATGACTTAAACATGGTCATGCCTAAAAATCACGATCGTGACACGACCTAAATATGGTCGTGCCTCAAGGCACGACCAGCAAATGAGGAGCTCCTAGATGGGGGTCACGAACATGCCTTTTAGTATGGCTAAACATTATTTTTCTCATCTTGAACTGTGAATAAAAGTTGTAGGCCTTGATATTTCTTCAATTTGATATAAATAAAACCTCAAAACTCTAATCGAGCCAAAAGTTATAATAGTTCAAAGTTTGGTCTGCAAATCTGGGCAGAGCGGGAGACACTGTCATGCCAGGGAAGCACCACCGTGCTTTTTATCATGACAAGATGATGGATTCTTCTATTGGACTCTAAATAAAAGTTGTAGATTTTGAAGTTATCTACATTTCAGAAGTTTATTCAGGCAGAAACTCTAACTATCCACAAAGTTATGACCATTTGACGTTTTGTATGCAGGTTGCCCAGAATCCAACATGACTCCAAATACCAAATCGCATCCTATCAATAAAAATACGCAAAGAGTAGTTCTACTAACTAAAAGAGTAGAAGTATTCCATAATAATGAAATATGGTGCAATATGTGTAAATTATGCTCATAAAATATAAGTAGATGTACATCAAACAATATATAAAAACATATATAATCTACGCACATCACACCCCAGACTTAAACCTTTGCTTGTCCTTAAGCAAAACCTGCAATCTAGATTTATGTGTGTAAATACTGCATCAAAATCCCTTGAGAATTATTCTATTCCTATCATGTAGTTTCATTGATGAGCATGATAATAAAATCATTTGAGTGTGGTTTAAGTAGAAGTTCTCTGTGCTCAGTGGGATAAGTGACTTAACTTTTTCAAGTGTCAATCTCCAAGCCTAGTTAATTCGTCATCTAACCGTGTTCCTCATGCTTCC
>JBBUKS010479841.1:0-16747 GCA_038050645.1 Hedychium gardnerianum
AGAGAAAAAAAAAAGACTTGGTTAGCAACAATAAAACAAGATATAATTTATTTAAATATAGATGATGATACAGTAGGAGATAGAGCCCAATAGCGTAAAAGGATCCATATAGCCGACCCCACATAGTGGGATAAGGCTTGGTTGTTGTTGTTATTGTATCTGGCTTCACAAACTTGGTGCAACACCACTCAAGCGTTTGTTTTTCTCCCATACTACTAATCCAAGACCAAGTCTTGGTATGTTCTATATTTATTCTATATGTGCAAGATATTTCTTGTTAAATGGCCCATCAAGAAGCCTACAGTACCGCTTGCACACCCCTTTTTTATTACGAGGACTTTAGTTACTGGAAGGGCCGAATGGAGTACTACCTGAAGACTCGGGTGGAAATGTGGATAGTGATCCAAATCTGATTTACTATCCGCATCGAGAATAGAGAACCTCTAGCCTAATACAAGTGGGGCAATGCCACCAAGTGAAAGATCGAAGTAGATGCTAAAGCTACTCAGACCCTATAGTGTGGCTTGACAAAAGAAGAGCTGAACCAGGTTGGAGCTTTCGACAATGCAAATTACCTTAGGGAAAATTGATCGAGCTACATGAAGGGACTTCCGACAGTAAGGTATCAAAATGTGACTTAATTTTAAATAAATTGAATAACATACAAATGAAGGAAGGTGAGTCAGCAAGCCAACTACATGCCATAATCTAGGATTTTCTCAACGGACTCCACTCGATTAGATAGAAAATGGAGAACCATGACATTATCAGGTATGCACTTAATGCATTTCCTCAGAATACCTTGTGGGCATCAATGCTAGATGCTTAAAAAAATTCTAAGGATCTTTCAATTATAAGATTAGATGAACTATTTTTCAAGCTTGAATTACAGGAACAATCTAATGCTACTCCAACTGATAAGGTATTCTTTTGCTCGCCGGAAAAATCAAAATGAAGGAGCCAAAGCACAAGAAACAAGCAGAACCAGAATTCAACAACAAATCAGATATAGAAGACGACAATGAGATCATCGTCGAATTAGTCAACCTAGTTCAAAAAATATACAAGAAGGAGAAGGGACTAACCAAGCACGAAATCAAGAAAGAAATCCTATAGAATCCATCAAGTCAGAATCCAACCATGATTGGCAAGGCAAAAATGATCTGTTATAGATGTAATTAGAAAGGGCACTTCAAGTCAAAATGTCTAAATTTGAAAAATGCCAAGAAATATAGGAGAAGGAAGGCACTACAAGAAACCTGGGATGAATCATCAATGGAGGAATCAGACGAAGAAGAAAATGCTCTGACAAGCTTCCTTGCCCTACCGACACAGGAACAGATGATCAACACCTAATTCGAGTCTGAAATTGGCTCTGAATCTGAAGCTGAGTCCGAGAGAAGCCATGGGCCTGTATCTATTTTGAAAGGGCCAAACACCACTATAAGTCCTACCTTAGTAGATAAGTTGTATGATCTAATTGGATATTTAACTCGTAAATTTGGTAAGTCCAATTTCGGGGTCAAATCACTCCAAAAGGAGGTAAAATCCCTTAAGGAGGAGTCTAACCCAAGTCCTTTGACTTAACCCATTCAAAATGAAAATTCAACTCAAGTCCAACAACTTGAGAAAGAAAATTCCACTCTGAAAATTCAAGTAAAAGAACTTGGAAGTACATTGGAACGATTCTCTGTAGGTTCTTGGAAAAATCCAGAATACCCGTCTAGATAGCAAAAGTATGTGTGTTTAGCAAGCCTTTCAAGCATTTTGTCAATGAAGGGAAGAGGAAAATGATCCTTTCTAGTCTTTTTGTTTAACTTCCTATAGTCGATGCTCATACGCCATGCGGTGACTATTCGAGTAGGAATCAATTCATTATTCTCATTTTCAATCACAGTCATCCCTTCTTTCTTTGGAACCACATGCATTGGGCTTACCCATTCACTACCTGAAATGGAGTAGATAATTCCTGCATCAAGTAGCTTCAACACTTCTTTCCTAACCACTTCCTTCATGTTTGGAATTAGCCTTCTTTGATGTTCGACTGAGCATTTATGATTATCTTCAAGCAGAATTCTATGCATTCACAAAGAAGGACTAATTCCTTTTATATCATCAATGGTATATCCAATCACCTTCCTATGTAAGCTTAACTATCTGAGCAACTTTTTGGTCTCCTATTCATTCAGACTTGCATTGACAATCACTAGATATGTAGAGTTAGGTCCAAGAAATTCATATCTCAGATTGGAAGAAGAGTTTAAGTTATACTTGAGGCGGTTTGACTTCGAGTTCTAGAAGGCTTTGTTCAAGTGTCATAATTTGCTCACATTCTTTACTCCCATCATCTAGAATTTCTGGCTTTCCATAAATCAAGCTTACCTCATTGGAATTCTCTAATGGTTGAAAATGTTCTTCTTCAAATTCATTCTGACTTCTCCATGCATCTCCATTACAACATTCTTCAAGATTTGATTTGGTCGAAATGGGAGACTCATCATCTAAGTACTTGTATTTTTCATGTAAGGACTAAACGTTGCCTCCTATAAGGTCTTTCTAGGCACATATTTCATTTGCTGAACATAGTTCCTCTTTGATGCTTAACCCTTCTTTCCATCCTTGCAATTCAGAGAACTTTAATAAAGGATGCAATAAGTTTTCCTCTGACCATTCATTTCGGTTCTTTACAACCCGGTCAATCAAATCATAGGCTTCATTCATATTTTTCTTCATCATAGATCCCCCTGCAGTCGAATCTAACTGAGTCTTGTTAGAGAAAGAAATCCCAATATATAATATATGAATAATCAACCACTTTTCTAGACTATGGTGTGGACATTGATACAATAAGTCTAGAAAATTTTCCCATGCTTTGCATAACAACTCTCCATCTTTTTGTTTGAAGTTCATAATCTGATTCCTTAGGTAAATTGTCTTCCTTGGTGAGAAATACTTGTTCAAAAATTGTTACTCTAATTCATCCCATCTCGTGATGCTTTTGAACGGTAAAGTGTTTAACCAAGTTCTAGCTGAATCTCTGATACTAAATGGAAATGCTAAAAGCCAGATTGTGTCTTCTGGAACGCCTTCATATTTCAATGTATTGCAATAATTGTAGAATTTCACAAAATGTTGATACGGATTTTTTGACCCTCCAAATTGATGTTCTTAAATCTTGGAAATAAATGGTTGATTAAGAATAAAATTCGAAGCATAAATCGGTGGAGGTATAATAGGATCTAGTTCCCTTTTAGATAGGGGAGCAGCATAATCTTTTAGAGGCTTTTGTACCATGATTAGATGTGCTCGGACTCGATAAGCAAAAGACCTCCTACAAAATTAGACCTTCACATACAAAGAGAACAAAACAAGGTGCTTTCAAGACATAATTATTTGCAAATGAAAATGTAGAATTAAAGAAAGCAAATAAATTACAAAAAAAAGCTATTCACAAAATAATAAAATATAAAAATGTATTTAATAAAAAGAAAAACATCTAGAATAACTCAATTGCTTATCAACTAATGTTAATCGCTGTAGTCCCTGACAACGGTGCCAAAAACTTATTGTCTCAGTAGAGTTGGTAAGTAATAAAAATATCAATCCTCAGAGACTGTGGATTAAGCACTAGCGAGTTCACAAAGTGAACTATCTAGACAATCGAAGTTGGTTGTTAACACATTAGAACTAGAGGTTGTGAGAGAGTTAGAGAGAGGTTGAGAGGTCCAAGATGGGGGAGGTTGGTTGTTAAGAGAGAGGAGTTGGTTTGGGAAGGCGATCCTAGGACTTAGATTTTATTATGATGCTAGTTAATGATTCTATGGATTGTTCAACTCCATACCTCCATGATTACAATCTTGTAGGAATTTCTAACCAAATTATCAATGAAAAAACCTGTGAAGGTTACCCCAGAGTGCTTACACTATTTACTTCCAAATGTTATTAAGTAGAAGAGGTAACATAGAAAGTCTAGTTAAAGGACTAACCTCTATCACTAAGGGTTCTCCGATCATACAATCAGGATTACACAAGTCAATTCCTAACATTGGAATGGTGAAAACTTATTAAACTAAAGTTAGCTAATCCCTTATGAAGAATTTCACCCAATTTAAGGCAATTACTCTAGAAAGTCCAATTAAAGGACTAACCTCTGTCACTAAGGGCTCCCCGGGCATATAATCTAGAGAAATCTCTTCTACATAGTGACAATTCTTCACATCCACATGGAAACATTTCACATACACATTAAATCAAACAAGAGTAAGACATCACACACATAGAACAAGCCATAAGCACTTCATAGAATAAGGTAATTGGCAAATCCATAGTGTATACATCAACATTGCATCATAATTACTTCTTAATTCCTAGAATCTATGAAATTTACTCCAAAGCAATGGAGAAACAAGATGAAGACAAGAAATATAACGTTTATCTAGATATCCCCATTGTCTTCGGATGAAATCCTTGCTCTTGAAGTGGATGGATCATCGGAATCGAAGCGAAAATAGACCTCGTAGGTTCCCACGAAGAGGAAACCTATCCTCCCATGAAAAGGGGATCTTAAGCCCTTTTTATAGGCCCCACACGGACATGGCCGTGCGATGAGGCACGTCTAGGGTGTGGATTGTCCCAGAAAATAAGGCACGGCCATGCCCTGGCACACGGCTAGCATGAAAGAAGCACGAGGAAAATGATATGGTTGTGCCTTTTGGCATGACCTGACTGTTGAGTTGATCTGGAACCTGCTAGGCTCTCCTTAGAAGACACGGTCGTGCCTGTGAGGCATGTCCCGTGTGGCTAGGTTTTGCATGGTCATGCCTTTTGGCATGACCTGAGTGATGAGTTGATCTAGAAGTCTGCTTGAGGGCTTCTGAGAAGGAACATCCATGCCTTTTGGCATGGCCTGAGTGATGAGTTGATCTGGAAGTTTGTTGGAGTCCTCCTAAGCAAGTACGGTTGTGCCTTTCGGCATGGCCTAGTTTTGGAGCTAGGCACGAGCATGCCCTTAAGAGCACGACCATGCTTTCGGGTTATGCTCCCAAGCTTGCTCCAATATACAATCTACTTCCTTTTAGCACCAAATCGCGTCCTTTCAATCAAAATCAACAAGAGCAGATCTCCAAACTAAATAAGTAAAAGCATGATAATAATATGAGATGGTGTGCGATAATGTAGATGTTACGAAGCCGCAAGTGCATGGCTACGTCGTTAGTAATAAAAATATCGATCCATAGGGACTATTGATTAAGAATTAGTGATTTCGTAAAATAAGTTATCTAGACAATCAAAGTTTGGTTAAGTGCTTGAGAACTAGAGATTTAGAGAGAGAGAGAGAAGGTTGAGAGAAAGAGAGAGAAGGTTGAGAGAAAGAGAGAGAAGGTTGAGAGAAAGAGAGAGTCTTGAGAGAAGTGAGCTTAGGGTGATAAATTCTAGGATTTCGATTTCATTATGATGCTAGTTAATGTCCCTAATGAATATTCACTTCCTTACCCTCTATGTTTATGATCTTGTAGGGATTCTAACCAAATAACTTGTGAGCTACAATAATTTTAACGTCATTAAGTAAATGTGTAATTCTAGAAAGTCCGGTTAAAGGGATACCCTTTGTCACTAAGGGCCCCTAGTCATACAATCGCTAGAGTTATCTCAGTTACTTACTAACAAGGATTAAAAGCTACACTAGAGTGTTTACACCATTCTCATCCAATGTTACTAAGTAGAAGAGGTAACATAAAAAGTCTGGTTAAAGGGATACTCGAGGGCCCCCGGTCATACAATCACTATATTACACAAGTCACTTCCTAACATTACATTAGTGTAAACTCATTAAGCTCTAGTTAACTATCCTAGCAAAGGATTAGTCCCTATTTTAAGGTCATTACCCGAGAAAGTGGTTAATAATCGATACCATTTGTCACTAAGAGTATAGTAAGTCCGGTTGAATGGGTATCCTCTGTCACTAATGATCCCCTGGTTATCTAACCTAGAAGCAATCTTAGAATAGGAACAAATCCTTCACATCTACATGCATTACTCGCATACATATTTCGTCAAACATGTACAAGATACAACACATAGCACAAGACGTAAGCATCTCATAGAAACAAAGAAATGACATATACATAGTTCATACATCAATATCACATCATAATTACTTCCTACATTCGAGAATAAGGAGATTACTCCATGAATAAGGACATACAAACCAAAGACACAAAATAAAGCATACTTACAACCCCAAATATGAGAATAGAGAGGGAGAAGAGATACTTATCGAAGAGATGTCGGTGTCTTCAGGATGCTTCCTTTCTCCGGAGGTTGACGGATCGTCGAGGTGGAAGAGCTCTAGGGTTTCCCCCTAAGGGGAGAACCTTTTCCCAAGGAGAGGGGATGAACCCCAAACCAAAAGATATGGAGGAAAGAAGAAAAATCTCCTTTTATTGGCAGGGGGTCGTGCCCTTGCTTTTTTGGGCCACACAACCATGCCTCTCATGCATGGCCAGGCCATGTGAAGGAGGTCAAGCTAAGGCACGGCCTGAGACACGATCATGCCTCTCAGGTACAGCTAGGTCGTGGGTCTAGCTGGAGCCAAGACATGGCCCTGGCGTGAAGACGGAGCAGCTCTTTTGATGAAGCATGGTCGCTCCCTCCTTGCATGGCCCTGTCATTGATTTTGCTGGAGCAAGGATACGACCGTGCCTGTCAAGCACGACCCTGGCATGAAGACCTCACTGCTCTTCTTGTTGAAGCATGGTCATGCCTCTTAAGCATGGCCCTAGAGTGGGTCTAGCTAGAGCAGAGACACAGTCATTTTTGCTCCATTTTCGCTCTAAATCGCGACCTGTCAATAAAAACACCCAAAGAGCAGATCTTCGAACAAATAGAGTAATTATGATGATCAAATGATAAAGTAGGGTGCGATAACGTAAATCATGCTTATGGAATACAAGAAGATGTGCGTCAAGCAATGTTTAAAAATATATATAATCTACGCACATCAGTAGATCATATTCAATGGAACACAAGTAGATGTGCAACAAACAATGTCTAAATGCATATATAATCTACACAACTCGTAAATTAGCTAAGTCCAACATCTAGGTTAGATCACTCCAAAAGGAGGTAAAATCCCTTAAGGAGGAGTCTAACCCAAGTCCTTTGACTGAACCCGTTCAGAAGAGAAATTCAACGCAAGTCAAACAACTTGAGGAAGAAAATTCATTCTGAAAATTCAAGTAAAAGAACTTGGATGTACATTGGAATGGTTCTCTGTAGGTTCCAAGTATCTTGACATGATACTTGGAAAACATAGAGTCGTATACAATCGATCCGGACTAGGTTATAAAGCTAACTTACGATTTAAATCTTACATATCTATTGTAAATCGAAAACCTAGAAACCAAGTCCAAGCATGGGTCCCTAAAGCAAGCTTGATTAATCAAGTTGGACCAAATCACTATTGGATATCCAATGGTCAAATTCATTATCTAGATAAACCTTATCGAAGATATAACCCAGGAGGAGCCAATAGAAAATCTATCTTTTCTTGATATGCATGATTGTTTGATTTAGTATTTCATCTGTCATGCTTAGTTTATTTTTACGCTTAATTTAGAATTGCTAAAATAATTGGTTGACTTTGATAACCTAGTATCGAAAAGAGTTGGGATGATAGTAAGCTAAAGAAACTCTATTGAGAGCATGTCTAGGTTGAATCATATGTGTTCTACCTGGTGCAATCAATTTAGTGGATCTAGCTGAAGCTACCCGGTCAAATATGAGCTAGTTAGACCAAAACTTAGTATTAAGTTCTGTGGGTTGATTATTTTGATGAAGCTTTGTCTTAGGCACATGGTTACTTTAATAATATCCTAGTGATTCACCACACCCTTGAAGCTTATGCTAAAAACACCAACTTATGGTACCCAAAACTAAGTTCGAATCTAACATAAAATCAAACAACTCTTTTTAAAACGAACCAACTTATTAATCATCTCACCGCAACTATAAGGTTCCCTTGCATGAAAATCTAGAAAGGGATGAGATGTTAAACCTAATCGATTAATTTAACTTATTTAACATAATTAATTAACCTAGATTAATCAATCTATTTAATATTATTAATTAATCAAATTAATTAACCCGAATTAATTAATCTATTTAATATTATTAATTAATCTAATTAACACAAATTAATTAATCTATTTAATATTATTAACTAATCTAATTAACCTAAATTAATCAATCTATTTAATTGATTAAAACTTAAACTTAATTAAAAACTTAACTTAATTAATACCATAAAACTTGAACTTAATTAAAACTCAAACTTAATTAAAACTATTAAATTAAATAGCATATCTAATTAACTTAATTAAAAATTCAACTTAATTGAAACTTTATCTAAATTAAAAACTTTAAACTCAATTGCAACTTTAACTTAAATTAAGTTAAACCTTAAATAAGCTAAAACCTTAAGTAACTTAAATTGAGTAAAATCAATCGATCTATCTTAATCCCTAAAAGTTGTATCTAAATCAAAAAGTACTTTATGTGTAGGAACATAAAGATTTGGACCAATAAATGTAGGATAGTGGATGCTCCAAACACATTACTGGAGACAAATTTAAGTTCACAAAATTAAAATTCAAGAACTTAGGATCAATTACATTTAGCAACAATGGAAAACTTAATGTAATTGAAACTTGTAATATCAAGTTAAATTATGATTTTATTATATGTAAAATACTGCTAGTAGATAAATTTGAATTTAATTTGCTAAGTGTTAGCCAATTATGTGACTTTGGTTACTTAGTAACATTTACTAAGTCAGAGTGTCTAATTAAGAACATTAAAACCCCTAGCATAACATTTAAGGGAATCAAGAGAAATAATATCTACACAATAAAATTACCAAGCTCCTCAATTAAGTGTCTACTGATACAACAAGAGGAAACTAAGTTGTGGCACAGACGACTAGGTCACACTCATTTAAAACTCATCTAAAAAATTAGTCAAAATGAGTTAGTTAGAAGTCTACCTAAATTTAAAAATCTAGAAAATACAGTTTGTAATGCTTGTCAACAAGGTAAACAGACCAAATCAACTCACAAACCAACAAATTTAAATAAAACCAACTCCATACTTGAACTACTACACTTAGACCTATTTGATTCTCATGGGACTAAGTTACTAAGCGAAAACCAATACTTCTTAGTAATAATTGATGATTACTCAAAATTTAAAATACTTAAAAACCAAGGATGAAACGTTTGAAATATTTAACACCTTATGCAAATTAATAGAAAATGAAAAATATATCAAAATTAAAAGAATCAGAAGTGATCATGATGGGGAATTTAAAAATCATAGGTTTAATGAATTTTGTCAAACCAATGGGTACCTCCATGAATTTTCATGTCCTAGAACTCTCCAACAAAATGGAATAATAGAAAGAAAAAATAGGACATTACAAGAAGCAGCTAGAACCATGTTAAATTAATATAATTTAACAAATCAATTTTGTCCCAAGGTAATAAGTACAGCCTGTTATATTCAAAAAAGAATTCTACTCAATAAAAGATATAATAAAACCCCTTATGAAATCTACTATAGTAAAAATTAAACCTAAGCATACTAGGACTACCTTGCTTGTGTATTCAAACACTTAGAATGATGTGAGATGCTTAGAACTAAGCTTGGATTTCAGATACTTATATTAGTGCATCACTATAAATCTGAGCTAAAAATACCCACATACATTAATCAGGCTAAGTGTTCCTTCTCAGTAAATTACTAGTTGGAAAAAGCACTTAATCTGACTAACTAAGTAATAATATTTTATCTTTTGGTAGTCAACAAAAAACTAAGTCAGACATTTGAATAAAGACAATTTCATAGATAAATTATTTTATTATTATTATTATTAAAGTATAACATGCTTGGACTATAAGGACATTACCCTTCATTGATATTGCCTATTGTTAAGTTTTTTCTTGCATTTACTACTTGATAGAAAAATATTTCTGAAAATTCTATTATTGAAAAATGCTTGAAAAATACTTTTGAAAATCCCATGTTGAAAAATATTTTCAAAATTCTATGTTGAAAAATGCTTGAAAAATATTTCTGAAAATACTATGTTGTATTTTGCTTAAAAAATATTTTTCTTGGAAAATATTTTGAAAATCTTAGAATTTATTATTTGTTAAACTTAGACAGATTTTCATAAAGGGTTATTCTACTATTTATCCAACTTTGAGTTTTTTTTTAAAAAATCCAAATATTATTGTAATTGCTTTAGATCCCTATTATTTTTTGATATATGTCAAAGGGGGAGAGATGAGTTAAAAGTTAAGAAAGTTAAGAATTTTTAAAAACACTAAGACCTTAACTATAGGGGGAGAGTAACAATTAAGGGGGAGCAACTTTTTATTTTTTCAAATGTGAAAATCTTTTTAAAGGTTGTTTCGTTACTTTAAAAAGTTGTATTAAAAATCTTTATTTACTATATGTTTTACTTAATTTTGAAATATGTTGCCATAAATCAAAAAGGGGGAGATTGTTGGTGCTGGAAACACCAGCTAATTGAACCTATGTTTTGATAAATGACAAAGGTTCAAAGTTAAGGGTTGTTGTAATCTAATGAGTTTGACTAAGTGTGCAAAAAGCTCAAACAAAAAGTCCTAAGGAAACTTAGGCAAGGTACAAGTCCTAGTTAAGGCAAGGCAAAGAATACCTGGCCAAGAAGTCCTGATTAGGGAGATTTGGCAACAAAGTCCTAGTCAAGGTGACTGGGCAAAAGACTTGATAGATCGAGGATGTCAGGAAGAAGTTCTAGGGGTCGATGATATTAGGCGGGAAACCCTAGGAGTCGAGAACACCAGGTAGGAGTCTAGATGGGTCGAGGATTAGACATCTAGCAAGAAGTCCATGAGGTCAAGGTCAGATGCTGAGCAGAAAGTCCAAATAGATCTGGAGGACCAAATATTTGCCGACAAGTATATTCTCCTTAAAGGAGTAGGTGAGAACATGTTCCCCGTTGAGGGAACAGTAGGCGTTAGTCCGACATAGGGTTTCACCAAAAATTCAAAAATCAGAATCGGACAGTCCCTAGATTGTCAAAGTTAATTTATTCATACTATATTTTTTGTGCTAGCACTGTGATGCAAGAAAGATAAGCCTGGAAAAGCTAAACTAGGTGTTTGGAAGAGATCCAGGCGCCTTTAGCCAATTCATGCCCCTCAATCACCTCGGCATGAAATAGGATGAGGTGGTAGCCCCTGATTGGTCGGCGCACGTTAGCAACTAGGCATCTTAATGGGATTGAGGCGCCTAGGTTGGGATAGACTTGGGATGAGTCACACTGCGACCAGATTTAGCCATGTCACCGGCCTAGGAGTCTCAAAGGGGTTGAGGCACCTAGAAGAGGATAAGACATAGCTAACTCAGATCCGATCAAATTGACTCAGGATAGAGGCGCCTTAATAGGAATAGAGACACCTAGATCAAGTTATAAAAGAAGACCACGAGCAGTGGCTTCATAACAACTACTAACACACCAAAATGACCTTCATGCTACTCTAAACTTCGACTACAATATCGTAAAGATGCTCCTTTGACCACTCTCAATTTGCTACTCCAAAGTTATCACTATAATTACTGTTTGTACTTACCATTTCAGTTCTACATTTATTTGTAATCAACGTGCTTATAGTGAATTTTCCAATGAAAGCACTCATATGGGTGCGGGCCTTAGACTAGTCGTTGTCGGGCGGTGAACCAAGTAAAACAAACGTGTCAACTTTGTTTTTCTTACTATTTCTATTCCACTATGTACTCGTGTTTTACGAAAATGTGAAAAAGTCACGAGCGCTATTCACCCCCCTCCCATCTAGTGTTGTTCTCCGATCCTATACGAGGTCACTCCTCTAAGACTTCTCATTGTTGGGCAGCCCGATGTGGATGCGTGCTAAAACACGTTTCACAAACATGCAGCGGAAGCAAAATCAAGACATAATAAAATAGATTATTACAGCAAATGCACCACACGCATACATGATACATTCATATAGACATAATCGCATAATAAATTTTTACCATAAATAACTTTTATTCTAGTTATACCTGCTAGTTCGTTATGAACCTTGTAGAGAGAATTTGCTAGCCTCTTCTAGAATCAACTGAGCAACACTATGAAGCCTCGCCTCTATTCGTATCAATGTCAAGAACTCCGATAGACAACTTCGTTAAGTCCAATCCATGTCACCGCTTTGGTACTAGCCAAAGTGGGGAGACAAAACGATTCAAGAGAGGGATCTTGCTCGATTCATGTCTGGTGGCCGAAGTAACCAAGATGACACAAATCAAACGGTGAACAACCTATATAAGGTTGTTGTCCAACAATGCTAAGGTCCCTGCCAGCGGTAGTGGGTCGCGGCTAGGAAGCCCCAAGGATGGTGGATAGACGGAAGTGCTCGAACAACATCTATGGTGCTCGGAGAGCATCAACAGTGGAGCTCGTTGTTCGTGCGGGAACAACAACTTCTTACTATTGTTCCTGTTGCTCCGTCGATGGTCGGACGACGACAAGGACTTGCTAGCCAGAGTTGCTGCTCTGGGATCCCTGCTGGCCGATGGGAGTGGCTGGACGGTGGTCTTGGGTGGTGGCATAACGAGATCTTCCTCCTTTGGTCAGCGACAGGAGAAGAGGAGAGATGAGAGGGAGAAGATTTTCGAAAAACCTAACAATCAGGTTGAATCAAAACTCTCTTATTAATTATCTACCTATAGGAGAGCATTTATAACCTCTTCTCAATGACTTGGGGAGCAAGTCATCTTCTAAGCCCAAGCCCAACTCAATAAGCCTTAACCAAGCACACAACCCATTAAGCTCTTGGTTTGGTTCAAGACTAAACTAACTTGGTTCAATAACCAAACCATTTGGTTCAATAATCAAACCATTTGGTTCAATAATCAAACCACTTGGTTCAATAACCAAATTGTGCACGTCATATCTTCAAAATACATGGCCCATCCGCACTTCCATTCCAATAAATGACTTTCCATATTTGTGATGTGAATAGATTATATATACTTTTAGACGTGTTTATCACACATCTATTTGTATTTCATTGACTATGATCTATTTAATCGCACTCTATTTTCATATTATTATCATACTTTTACTCCCCTAGTTTGAAGATATGCTCTCTTCATATTTTCTTTGACATAACACAATTCCGAAATTAAAAGGAGATAAATTACATAATGTAGTATCAAACATGGCCACTTCTACTGCTGTGGTCGTGCCTCGACCAATCTCCACCAGATCATCCTAGAGACATGGTTGTGCCAAAGGGCACGGTTGTGCCTTACAAAAGTCTCCCAACCTCTTCAATAGATAAAGAATAAAACATTGTTGTGCCAAATGGCACAATCGTGCCTTGTCCAGAGAAATTGTTTAGCTGACCAGATCACACAAGAAGCTAGCCCATGCTTTTTGGCACGACCATGCTAGACTTCAGCATGGCTTGGCCATGCCAAATGGCACATCCGTGCCTCTCCAAGGTCCTTCACCAGATCAAGTATTAATACAGGTCATGCCAAAGGCACTGCTGTGTGAGTTTGTTGGAGACTTTTCACATCTGGGTCATGCCAATTGGCACGACCGTGTCCCTTTACCTAGCTCCGGAAGCAACATGGCCATATGATTTCTCATGGATGTGGAGGCTAGAGACATGGATGTATGTGCTATAAAAGGGGCTCTACATCCCCTTTTCGAATGGGGAGAGGTTTTCCACTTGTGAGAACCTATGACGTCCAATTCCACATCGATTCCAACAATCCGTCCACATCCGGAGCGAGGATTTCTTCCAAAGACGCTGACAAGTCATAGATAAGCATTCCTTTCTAGGATTTGATTGTTAGGATGCTCTCTTTCTTGTCTTTGGATTGTAATTCCTCCGCTATAGATTATATCTCCTTGATTTTAGGATGTAGGGTGTAATATTGATGTGATGTTAATGTATAAACTATGGATTTTTTAATTTCCTCTTTCTATGAAGTATTTATGAATTGTTCCATATGTGTGATGCCTTGCTTATGCTATATTTAATGTGTATGTGAAATGGTTGCATGTGGATATGAAGGATTGTCACCATGTAGAGGCGATTGCTCTAGATCATATGATCGGAGAGCACTTAGTGATAGAAGTTAATCCTTTAATCAAAGTTTCTAGAGTTATCATCTTGAATTGAGGGCAATTCTCCATAAGAGATTAGCTAATTATAACTTAATGGGTTTTCACCATCTTGTGATAGGAAGTATTTTGTGTAATATAGATTGTATGACTGGGGAGCCCTTAGTGATAGAGGATAATCTTTTAACTGGACTTTCTATGTTACCTCTTCTACTTAGTAACATTTGGAAGCAAATAGTGTAAGCACTCTGGGGTGATCCTTATGGGGTCACACGGGTAATTTGGTTAGAAACCCCTATAAAGTTGTAAATATGGAGGATTAGAAAATGAACAGTTCATAGCACATTAACTAGCATCAATATGAAACTGAAGCCCTAGGATCGCCTTCTCAAACCATCTTCTCTCTCAACAATCAACCTCTTTCATCTTAGATCTCATTCTATCTCTCTCACTCTCTAGTTGACAAGCTTCCACATCCAACTCAATTATTTAGATAATTCACTATGTAGACCTACTAGTGCTCAATCTTCAGTCCCTATGAGATTGATATTTTATATTACTTATGACGTAACTGTGCACTTGCGGTAGCGATCAACAAGTTTTTAGTGTCGTTGTCGGGGACTGTAGTGATTGACAATAGTTGATAAACATTTGAGTTACTCTAGATATTTTTCTTTTTGTTAATCAATTTTAGCATTTTATTATTTTGTGAATAGCTTTGTTCTACAATTTATTTGTCTTTCTTTAACTCTGGATTTTTTCATTTGCAAATAATTTTGTCTTGAAGCTAACTTTAAAGCACTTGGATTTGTTCTATTTGTATGCGAAGAATTAATCTTGTAGGAGATCTTTTGTCTGTCGATCCTAAGATTGATAGAACATTCAGAAGAAGAAGAAATTAATGGGTTGTGTTTTGGTTAAGGCATATTGGGTCGGATTTGGGCTTTCTCATCAAACCCATCTAGGGGATCTATATATTTATATAGAATTGAAAAGAAAATATAATTGAGTTTGATTTAGATTGGGTTTTTGGAAAATCTAATCTTTCTCTCCCCTCTCCTCCCTCTCTTGTTGCCGAACACCAACACCATGGAGAAGGGATCTCCTTGGTCCACCGAGCCCTCACCTTCATCCAACTCCTCCCCTTTGGCCTGCATGTCACCATCAACCAGCAGGAATCCACAGAGTAGCGACTCCGGCAAGACACCGCCATTCCAAGCAGCAAGAACCGGAGGACAGAATCTGTCTGCCGACACTATAGCCCCTTTTCTCCCTCCTCTGACCTCCATTTCGGAGAGCAATCATTGTTACCAAACTACCGAAGCCTTTGGGTACCTGATACTTCTTCGATAACAAAATATGAACGCTTGACAATGAGGAAAAAGGAGCAAACAACCCCTTTTTCTGTCCCAGACAACAACCCTGTTGTTCGTTTGCTCTCTCAGTTTTGTGTCGTCTAGTTGCGTACGCCATCGAACACCAAACTTTTTCTTCGCATGCATGGCTAGTACCTTTTGCGAGGATGAAACTCGTGACTTCTGAAGTCATCTCGATGATCGCTCAGCGTGGATACAAATAGAGGCAAAGTTTTGAGAGTGTTGCTTGGTTGATATCCTTTCAAATTCGCATCATCCGTCAGGTATAACTAGAGTAAATCTATCTCTGTAAATTTTTATTATGTGATCATGTCTTGCATGGATGTACCCTTATATACGTGTGGTGTGTGTTGTAATAATTAGAAATTATTAGTATTTTGATCTTCCACTGTGCACGTTTATGAAACATGTTTTAGCACGCAACCACATCGGGCTCCCCAACACCAACCTCTTCCCCAAGCTTTTCCTCAAGCTTCTCCCCTTCCTCTTACTCTCCAAGCCTCTCCTTTCTTCCAAAGAACCTTTGATTTTTTTTCTCCCTAGCAACCTCTTCTCCCTCCAACCCCTTTCTTTAAGATTTCTACTATTCAACTTCAAGATGTTGTTGATTCACCGCAAGTGCATGGTAGAGTCATTAAGTATTAAAAATATTGATCCTCAAGAACTATGGTTTAAGCACTAGTGAGTTCACAAAATTAATTATCTAGACAATTGAAATTGGTCGTGAAAGCTTTAGAACTAGAACTTGAGAGAGAGAGAAAGAGAGAGAGAGAGGTTGAGAGATCCAAGATGGGAGAGGTTGGTTGTTGAGAGAGAAAAGTTGGTTTGGGAAGCGATCATAGGTTTTCAATTTTATCATGATGCTAGTTAATGTACCATGGATTGTTTAGCTCCTTGTCCTCTATGTTTACATCCTTGTAGGGATCCTAACTAAATTATCGGTGTGACTCGTGACTATCATATTGGAGTGCTTACACTATTAGTTATCCAATGCTATTAAGTAGAAGAGGTAACGTAGAAAGTCTTGTTAATAGACTACCCTTTGCCACTTAGGGATCCCCGGTCATACAATCTAAATTACACAAGGCACTTCCTAACATTGAATTAGTGCAAACTCATTAAACTCTAATTAGCTAATCCCTTATGAAGAATTACCCCCAATTCAAGA
>JBBUKS010479852.1:0-16745 GCA_038050645.1 Hedychium gardnerianum
TGGCTTAGCAATGTGGGACTAAAACTCTACACATATACACCCAAGCAATAAGAAATGCTTGAATTCAAAAATCAACAAGGTAAACATGGCAACCCTACTCCTAAATTGTTATTAAATGTTAACCGCTAGATGCACTTGCAGGAGGATTTTCAATTGATGCAAGCATGGACACCTATGTCACAAGAGTTAGCAAGGGAATACTTGGTTTTGCGTTTTTAGATTGTTTATTATGTATGGTATGCTCCGTATAATATTAGTACTAATTTAATCCTTTCAAATCTTTAAACTGGAAATTTGTCTCATGCTGTTAATATTTGGAATGTGGACAAACAAACATACCTAGACTGTCTGCTGTAGATTTTTTTTTAAAAATTTATTCTCTCCTTTTCTTCTTGATAGAGAAGTTTAATTTCTTTGTTGAAATGTGCTATAAAGCTCTTGTTGTTTTCAATAATGTCAACAATGCCATGGTTGCAGACGTATTCTGAATCAAGAGGTCACAATTTCACACTTAATGCAACATTTGATGAAATTGAAGTAAGCAAATATGATGGGGTAATTATTCCTGGAGGTAGAGCACCAGAATATCTTGCAATGGATGATGTGGTTGTGAAGTTAGTATCCAAGTTCCATGATTCCGCCAAGACAATTGCATCTATTTGCCATGGACAGTTGATTTTAGCAGCTGCAGATGTGGTTAAAGACAGACAATGCACAGCCTTCCCTGCGGTGAAACCTGCTCTTGTTGCGGCTGGCGCCCACTGGGTGGAACCAGAAACAATGGCAAAATGTGTTTTTCATGATAATCTTATAACAGGAGCAACATACGACGGTCACCCTGAGTTTATCCGTCTTTTTGTCCAAGCATTAGGAGGCTCAATAACAGGTTCAAATAAGCGAATTCTGTTTCTTTGTGGGGTATGTGCACAACATAGTTTTTATGCCTTCTTGATTAATATCTTCCACAGTGTAGCTTGTTGTAGTTTGGTGTGCAATTTTTTTTGGTGGATGGGACATTGTGATCAATATTTTGAATAACCACATAATCAGTTGCACATCAAGCAAGTTGAATCAAATTAGTATTTGATACTATTTAATACTTTGGCTTAAAATCACCCTGGTAACCTGGTTGGTAACTGCTTCAGCTATTTGATTAAAGCTAAAATTTGGGTTATGAAAATAAGAAATGCTAGTAGGTTGGAGGTAATGCTATTGAATTTATTGTCTAGAAACCATAACTCACGAGGCTATCCTAATTGTCATCTGAACTTAGAAGGTTGTTGCAATCAAGTGATGCAGCACCTAACCCAACCAAAAGTCACACATACATAATGCACTGGGTTAACTATCTCACAATGAGAAGAAAAAGGAATCTCACATAGAGATTAATAAAAATTGCATAGATGAAACCACTTTAATAGGTTTGGCCATAACTAAACTAGGAAGAAAATCCTGTAAAGCAAAAAAATACAATAATCTCCTTAACTCCTACTGAATTAAAAGACCAAATTTTAACATAAAAACAGGACAATTACCAAAATGAAATTCAAATAGATCCCTTTTCCTTGTTTATTTTAGGTTCTATGTTATTGATTTGCCAATTGCCCGAATTAACCCATTTCTTATTCCTATATTTTGTTTCACAGGATTACATGGAGGACTATGAAGTTATGGTTCCATTTCAGGCACTTCAAGCTCTTGGTTGTGATGTTGATGCTGTCTGTCCTGGTAAAGCTGCAGGTGAAAAATGTCCGACTGCTATCCATGACTTTGAGGGTGACCAAACTTACAGTGAAAAGCCCGGCCATGATTTTTCCCTTACCGCATCTTTTGAAGGCTTGGATGCCTCAAGTTATGATGCCCTTGTAATACCTGGTGGGCGAGCCCCTGAATACCTTGCACTAAATGGGGAAGTAATATCTTTGGTGAGAGAATTTATGAATGGAGGAAAACCTGTTGCATCAATTTGCCATGGACAACAGATATTGGCTGCTGCTGGTGTTCTCAAGGTATTCACTATTAATTCGTGTTGTTTTTCTCTCTCTCTCTCTCTATTTTTTCTCATTCCTGCAGAAAGATGCTAAATTTCTAGCCTAGGTTTCCCTTTTCTCTTTTGCTGTGAGACCACTTATTAAGATGCGGAGAAGATTCATCTTTGATTGATAAGGGTGAACGTTCATAGTGATGCAAATGAAGTAAATTAATTCAAGATAAATCAATCTAGTAAAATAAATTGATTCAAGGACCTGGAATACAATTTTGTTATTATTATTACTTTTTGTTTTGTGTTCTTGTCTTTGAGTGTGTTAAGATTAACTTTGATGGTGCATGTACTTCTGTTTTGCAGGGAAGGAAGTGCACAGCATACCCTGCAGTGAAGCTCAATGTGGTACTGGCAGGAGCAACATGGTTGGAACCAGATCCAATCGATCGTTGCTTCACTGATGGCAACTTGGTCACTGGCGCTGCTTGGCCTGGTCATCCAGAGTTCGTCTCTCAACTTATGGCTTTGCTGGGTATCAAAGTAACCTTCTAGTGCGATAATACTTGTGTTTGTTTGCAAGTAAATGACCTTGTTCTCTGCCTGAGTCATCTTTTAAACAATGTTGAGAATTGTTTTTCTTTCTTCTCTGGTATATTGTTGTGCTAAGTCTAGCCTGCTACCAGTCTGTTATCCAGCAATGTGTTGCGAATAAAAGCTGATGCCGATATGTAGGATTCTGCTTTTCTGCTTAGGCATGATTAATAGACATTTTTTTCCCATTTTAATGGTATGCAAAAGATGAGAAGCCTTCTCTTATTGCAATTGGGGATAAACATGGATTGGTAATAGTCCAATCGCCATCCATGGTTGGTTATGAATATGAAGTGGAAATCATGATTGGTTATGAATCGAGTATATGATCAAGAGATAAGAGTTTTAGAGATGATGTTAAAGAGGATGAATAAGATAAAAAAAAAAAAAGAATATTAAAATGTAAATTAGAATTGTGTTTATCAAGAAAGTTTTTTTTTCAAAAATATTTAAGATAGTATAGATGTATATATTTTAAATAAATGTCTTAGTTAGTTAAGCAAGGGGAGTATAATAAATACGTTTATTGTTCGAAAGGAAAAAAAAAATTATAGTTAATAATGAAATCAATTTTATTAAATATAGATGGAATATATTAGGGGTCGAGTTGAAGATGTAGGAGATTGTTTATTTACTAAATTAAAAATATAATACTATAAGCATATAATAATTTAAATATCAACATTTTATAGCTTTTATCCTATTTTTCTTTTATTTTTTATTTATATTTAACTGATTTTTTAAAAATATTAATTATTTTTTAATTCGGGGGAGATCTGTCATTTGGCCTCTATCATGGCATGGGAGTCGGCGGCGCAATGAATATGAATATGAGTATGTCGGTGTCATGCCATCGTACTCCTTTCAAAACTGCAAGCCCTCTCCAGTCTCTTTCTCTCACTCGATTCTGACCATGGTCGTGGAGGGTCTGATTCCGTTAATAAAGACATGCGTTGGACGGAGATGTCTAACTACAAATTGATTACAAACAGATGCTACGAGTCTTCGGATGTTATTTTAGAGGAGATTGAATATTGATCAAAGTAAAATACCTTACTATGTCTGTTTTGATATACTTAGCACGAAGAGTTAGGAATAATTGTTTATTTGATGAGGAGCAATTGGACAATGAGAAATGTATAGAAATGTGTAAATTCATATTTATCGGATATTGAGAGTAATTTTTGATTAAAGTATTTGTCCAATTAATTATTTTTACTCTTCATTAAGAAAAAGTAAGAAAATATTATTTAATAAATGTAGTCAAGGGTATTTTTTTGGTAAAAAAAGAGAGATGTGCAATCTTGAAATTTTTGCTAGATTAGTTTGAATATTTTCTTGAAAAAAAAAATAGAAAGTTCTAAAAGTTTGATATTTTCTTCAAAAATAAGGAATGAAAATACGAGATATCCTTAATTACGTTTCCTTCTATGTAATTAACTATATTTTCTTCCAAATATATTATATGCTATATGCCTATCAGCAACTTCCATGCATCCTTTTTCTAATTAGCCAAGCAATTACAACTCCTGAAACTCATCCCCAATAATAATCAATGCATTAACTTCATACATTAGTAACATGCGAGTAATTACTCCCGCATTAACATAAACAGATGTCTCTTAAAAAACCATTTCACTAAGCCTAAAGAGCAAGGTATCTTTATTACCATCCATATACACCTTCCCCTTAAAATAATAAATGGAAAAATATATGTCACACTTTTCTTGACACTCATGCAAATAGTTGGTGTGGAGGATTAAGGTTTCAATGGACAAACTACTTGTTTTCTTACTGAGCAGTGCAGTATTGTTTGGAGGTATCTAAAGAAAGTTTGTATTTGCAGAGAAGTTTGAATGAGATTTTTGATCCTTGTGTGTGGTTGTAGGGTATTCGGTGTCTTCCAAGCCTTATGATTATTCAGCAAGCATAGAGGCATGTCTTCTCCTTTTTCACATCTGAATTGTTCATCTTCATTTCATTGAGATTTTTCTGTTGAGTTTCCTGATGTTGTGGAAAACATATACAAGTCGAAGCCTTTTTATCCCCTTCTTTTGTTGTCGTTTACTTTGTGAAATCTCTCATGCTTGTACCCCTCATCATGTTTCTTTTATATATCGAATGAAAATGGGAAAAAAAATTGAAATATTTACCTGTGAGGATGAAATGGACTATGATGATATTGCCATTAGTTTATGGAGTGCAATTGATTAAAAAGAATAGAATAGTTGATTGTGAGAAATGGAATAGATTAGAAATAGAAGAGAGCATGTTGTGCTTATTTTGATTAATAAAATAGAATAGTTGATTAATTGCCTTTCTTATAGTTTTTAGGGATGTAACAAATAAGACATGAATTTCATGTATTTTATTTTGTTGGGATGCAATAAATAAGACAATGACTAACCTCTACGATATTAAAATTTTGTAGAAGAATGTTTCGCCTGTTTCATCTAGTTTGTTTGGCTAGTTAACTTCTCATCTACGATCCACTTAGACATCCTAGCTCTCTCTTAATTAGATTGATCACTTGTTCGTTTATGACTAATTCAACTTGGCAATCTTCCCAATCAACTTAACCTACTCAATTGGTCCCTTGATCAATATATGTTCGAATTGATTGGTCTAACTAACTCAAAAGACCCCATCAATATCTTGACCACTTTCTAAATAGATTATGATGCGTCCCTGAGGTTATGATACAGTGATAAGATATTTAAGTTATCACTTAGATATTCGTGGTTCGATATCCAAACACTCATGCTTCGAACTCCATTTATGACTCATTTACAAAGATTTTTTTTTTTCAAATGAGGTACACAATCAGGGGATGTTGGACTTCTGAATCGTCCGTCGTGAGTATTTCTTGATTTATCATGATGATGAAAAACTTCTATAAAATCGGACCGATTGCTCCATATTTAATTATTATTTGATTCTTTTTTTTTAATAGACTCTGATGCATACAGGAGAGAAACTATATACTTAACAATCAAGTTCGTTGCCAATTAACAACACTTTTGAAAACGTCCTAATGTTGTTTTCCTACCAGATCATCGATACACTTGTTCAAAGATGCTACAATAAATTGTGTATCTTTTCTGTTCATAATCGAGTCCTTCCTTGGAATTAATCATGTCCATGTAGTTGAAAATTTCTTTCTCTGCCATTTTTCAGTGCTTGGCAGATCCCCCAAAGCCACAGTACCGCGGCGGCATAATCCTTGGCAACCCAGAATTCAACAATGGCACGAAGCCTTGGAAATCTGAATCAGGTAACCGTTTCTCGGTCGCTCGACGCAGAACTTCGCCGCAACAGAGCATATCGCAGAAGGTGTTCCTGCAAAAGGCGATGCTGTATGCTTTCTCAGGTACTTTCATGGCGATGATGCATGCCGCCATGTATTTCTCGGACTAAGCTCCTTCCTTGTTGATGCATGTCCCAGCCTGGGTTCAGGTCGACCGAGGGAACGCCGCCGTTAGGGTCGTCTTCAAGACATCTAGCGGCTTCATCCATGCCGGAGAGGCGGAAGCAAAGTCGGGATGCTGGACGATGCTCAAGGGAGGGCTGACTCCCGAGTCGTCCGGACCAGCTGAGATCTTCTTTGAGGTCAGATTCTTGAATTTCTTTCGATCCATCTGTCGAACTCATGATGCAATTGCTTTGGATTGCAGAGCGAGAACAGCGGTGTGGAGATATGGGTGGACTCTGTCTCTCTGCAGCCCTTCACTGAACGCCAATGGAGAGCTCACCAAGCGAAGGCCATCGACAAGGTCCGCAAGAAAAGCGTCGCGGTCCGAGCGGTCGACGGCGAGGGCAAGGCCGTTCCCGGCGCGTCAGTTTCCATCCAGCAGCAGCGGCCGAGTTTCCCCTTCGGTTGTGCCATGGCGAGCACCATCCTCGACAATCCCGCGTACCAAAACTGGTTCGCCTCCCGCTTCACCGTGACCACCTTCGAGAACGAGATGAAGTGGTACGCCACGGAGATCGTCCCCGGCAAAGAGGACTACTCAGCCGCGGACGCAATGCTCGCGTTCACCAAGCAGCACGGCATCGCCGTCCGAGGCCACAACGTGTTCTGGGACGACCCCCAGACGCAGATGGGCTGGGTCAAATCGCTCTCCGCGCAGCAACTCCGCGACGCCACGCAGAGAAGACTCCATTCTGTAGCGTCGAGGTACAAAGGCGAGGTCATCTCCTGGGACGTCGTCAACGAGAACATGCATTCCTCCTTCTTCGAGGACGAGTTGGGTCCGGATGCTTCGTCGATTTTTTACGACAAGGTCCGGGAGGTCGATCCAAACGCAGTCCTGTTCCTGAACGAGTTCAACACCCTGGAGTACTCCGGCGACTTCAAGGTGACTCCGGCGAAGTACCTCCAGAAGTTGCAGAGGATCGAAGCCTATACGAATAATCCCGGTCTTGCAATTGGACTCGAGGGTCACTTCGGCAAGCCAGATTTAGCCTACATGAGAGCTGCTTTGGACATTCTGGCTAGAGCCAACAGTTCGATTTGGCTCACCGAGGTGGACGTCCACAATGGCACAGAGCAGGCAAGGGATTTGGAGGGCGTGCTGAGGGAAGGGTACTCCCACCCTGCTGTGAAAGGGATTGTGATATGGTCGGCATGGCACCCCAAGGGATGCTACAGAATGTGTTTGACGGACAACAACTTCAATAACCTTCCCACCGGCGATGTCGTCGATAAGCTGATCGCCGAGTGGAAGTCCGGCGATGTGGCTGGCAAAACTGACGCTGATGGTTTCTTCAGGACTCGACTCTTTCATGGAGAGTACGAGATCAGCATCAGCCACTCTTCAGGAAAGTCCTCTTCGGTGAAGAGTTTCAAAGTCGCAGATTCTCCGCACATGACCGCACTCAAGATTCGGATCTAAGCAACTCTAACTAAATCAGGGACTAGATTCGGGTCAAAGAATAAGCTTAATTCGACGCATTTAACAATAGATTTCTATCAAAAACTGAATCAAATCCACCAAAAGTTTCCTACCTAATCAACGCAAGTCAAGTTATATTTATGGCTAAATCCCATTATCAAAATGTATTTTAGTTCATTCTTATTTCTTACATCCTTAGCAACCACTCGGGACCAGTACTGTAATGAATGGCTTATGATTAGCAAGAGGATTACAAGGAATGTTGCAATGCAAGTGATAGTTAAAATTATTCAATTAATAGTAAACTACACTATTTTCTTGAACATGCTTATGGTTATGCTTATGTTTAGTTAGAATGAACTTACATGTCTTCCTGATATAGATAAATTCCCCTACGCAAGTTCATTAGTTAGTACTAGAACAACCATATCCATCACTTACATCATCCGACTAAAGAATTGATTAATGATTGAGTCAAGCAGGTAGTCAGCTCAAAATAAATAGAATGTTAACATTCTATTCGTAGGTTAGTCAAATAGGCAATCAACTACCGTACGTGATAACATCATCTGACTAATGAAAAAGAGTAATTGATTGATTTAATAATAGGAATCCAAGAAGAAGACCATTAAGCTAAGACGATTAGACTACGATTATTAGATGACTCAAGTGTTGCAGAAGATCTATTGACTAGATGAAAGGTTAGTTGACTTAAGTATTTGTTGGAGAGCTAGTAGCCAGCCCAGTCATTTAAATGCAATTGCAGTTGACTTAGGGCTGAAGTAATTCCGAGATTAGTCAACAAGGTTAATTAAATTGGTAGTCAATTGATCAAACAAAAAATAGTAGATAACTATTTAAAATAAAAAGTTTATAAGAATGACAAATAAGAGGAATTTTGGTACCATTTACAAGTGATTGAATCTGAATGAAAGTAAACAAGTAAAAGCAAGTAAAATACGAGTTCCATATTGTATTATTATTATTTTTTTGTAATTGTCATTACTTTTCTTTTCTTTTCTATTCTATTCTATAGAATAATTTGGCTTGACCCAAGAGTTAGTAGCAGGGTTTGGATCCTTGTCGAAGAGAGCATGGAACATTCAGTACTGATTGCCATCATACCATTGGCCAACAAAAAGCAGATGAATCATTGAGGGCACTCGACGCTACACTTTTAACCTCTCTTTTCTTCTAAGCTGAACAAATTGCAAGAAAAGGACTTATCTTCCTTCCTCTTGTACACACTCGGATCAATCATCATGCGCATGTTTTAATTATATATATATATATATTATTGAATTAGTTTTAAATAAAATTAAATTAGAGTGATTTTAATAAAATAAAAATAATTTTAACCAAGTTAAAAATATATTTTAATATAATAATATTTTCTTCTTCTTATATAGTAATTTTAGAATAAAAAAATATGATAAAGTACCTACGGAGGACCATATTGTCATTTCAGAGATTATTTAATATTTAATAGCACGACGGGTGGTCTCCGTAAGGAACTGTTATCTTCGAATCCGAGGCGTGGGCGGGCCCCACCGCACTAGCAACGACACGCTGCCGCCGTGTCATTTATTGGTCGTCAAATGGGTGTCGGGATCCATCGACCCGGAAGAGACGCGCACAAACATGCTGTGCTAGAAAGACGAGCAACGGAGGAGTAGCAAAGCAAACGCAGTTGTTACTCCACTTCCCTCCCTCTCTCTCACAAATCATGCTCGTTATTCCTCTAAATTTTAGCTTCGTGAATTGATTATCGCGCCGCAATGCTTGATCACCTGTTCCGATTTGCCGCCGCGTCCTGATTCGAGCGATTTGTCGGAGTGCTTTTGGGCGGGCAATTAGGTCGGAGGGAAGGGGGTGGGGATGCCGGGAATGAGTGGCGGATGCCAGCAGATCTTCGGGGAGAACAGCGAGGAGGATCTTGCGCTGCTGCCGAGGCACACCAAGGTGGTGGTGACCGGAAACAACCGCACCAAGTCGGTGCTTGTCGGCCTCCATGGCGTCGTGAAGAAGGCCGTCGGCCTCGGCGGATGGCATTGGCTGGTAAATTGCATTCCTTTTTGTACCATCACAGTTGGACTTTATGCTTCTTGTTGCGAAATTTGTGCTGTTGAAAATGAATTCTTGTAGCCATTGGCGTCGATTTTTAGGGTTTAGTCCAGTACTATTGGGTGTTTCTTTTTTTCTTTGGAAACAATCGCGCAATGGGGGTTCAATTTGGAGATTCGAGTATCCAGATGGGTGGGTTTCTTCTGTCGTTTTCCTTGGACAGGAAAAAGTTTGTTTGATATCATGGATGATGATATAACATGATCACTTTATCTTTTTTGCCTCTTTCCCCCCGACGTTTGTGGTTGCATTTACGCGATGTTTGATACATATTACTGATAAGTAAAGTAATTCAGTGCATGAACTATCTTAATATAGTGAAAAATGGTATTTACCTTCAACAATTTTTTCACTGGAATTATCAACCACGAGATAATCTATTTCCTGGATTGAAGATCTTCCTAATATGCTACTGTACATGTAATGAACTTCTGATCGATAATGTTTGCTATATAAATCAGATTAAGTGGGAGACAGAGTTAATTGTATCTCAGTTATTTTTTAGCATAGTAAGCTTGTTGATTAAAATGTTGTAAATATTTACAGATTCTTCCTTCACTGGATCTAGAGTCCAGAAACTCTTTCATATTCTCTTCTTCAAATGGCATTTAATTTCAAAACCTAGGCAATTGTGTTTATATTAAGAACTGAATGAATCCTATATGTCAAATTTGAACTTATTGTTTTGTTGCTTATTTGTAATGCCACTTGTTGAATATGAATATTATTCCTATTGCTGTCTGAGTTTTAGTTTTCAGAGGAACCAACCTTAAAAGAATCCTTTGCTACACACCACAATCTGATCCTACTTTCTAACCTATTTAATTTGCACGATGTGATTTTAGGCATAGAGTAACATAGATATGAAAATGCTGACATGACTAAAAGATTATCAGATTTGTTCGGTTGATGTACAAGTTTTGATTGTCATAACTTGAGAAATTTTTAATGCTTCGATGACACTCATATTTCTGTAGTGGATAGATAATATATTCAGCTTATTCTGGGTTGGTGCTTCCTTTTACAAACATGGTCAAACTACTGTTTTCAAGCCTGCTTGTTAATTCAATGCATTTATCTCATTTTCATTGGATGAAATACTGAAACTATGTGTTAGATCCATGCTGATTCCTTTTATATTTCATGCACGAATATATTGTAAATTGTTAATGATTGTTCTCATGTTAAGTTTCCATTTACATTATTTTGGCTAACATAGGGTCAGCCTCAGTGATGTTAGCATATGATTTCTATTCCAACTTTGGAAATTACAGGTCCTTACTAATGGCATTGAAGTGAAACTGCAAAGAAATGCCCTTAGCGTTGTTGAGGCTCCCACTGGACATGAGGAAGATGATGAGACTGAATGTGAATGGAATGGATCAGATATGGGTAAGATTTTTGTTGGGTGTCTGAAGTCAATTATTTGACTTAGAAACTGACCTCTTTCCCTGGTATCGACAAATGTACATGATCAGATCATTGTAACAGGTCCTTTTCTCAAATCTCTTCTTAGAGGAGCTGGTTGCACTAGCTCACACTCTGTTTGCAAAGGGCTTAGTTGTTACTGAAAACCTTTTTGGAATCAAGTTCAATTCCCATTTTAACCATTTATCTTTAAAAGAAAATGAGTCCACTTCATTTGCAAACAGAAAAAAAGGCTCATTGCCTTTAGCAAGTTTATGCTTTCTTCAGTTTGGGTATGTCTAACTTTTCCCCATGTCCCTGTTACTTGATTCTTTATGCTTTGTACGGGAGAACTATTCTGTTGCAAAGTGATGGGGGTAGTCAATCTGTTGCAGGAGTATGATTTTCTGAACTCTATTTGCTAGACTGATTATGGAGAACAGGGATATTCTGCTTCTCATATTAGTTAACATGCCCTTTAGCTAATCTGGACTAACATTTATGTACCATAAATAGTGAAAAGAAACTCAGTCACGTGATTATCATATAGGCATCTCTAATGTTGTTTTTTGTAATTTATTTGGTGACTTAAAAATGCAGTATCCAAGCTTCTGAAAGTTATGTTTATATTGGTACGTCACAATAGCAATGCTACTTTTTACAGAAGCATCTTATGCATATTTTATCAGATCTAAAAGGTTCTCAATTTTTTTTTACCTTGGTGGAACATAATTTTACTATGATAAAATTTTGCAGCGTCAGGTGATGTGAAAACAACAAAGCCACACAAGATGAGGGCTAGACATCACAAGGGATCTTCTAACAAATCTTTCAGTCGATCTCATTCTTGTGATTCGCACAAGGGATCTGTTTCATCTTCTAGGGGTACACTGGTAAAATTCACCAACAGCTACTTCCTAAAATGTGTTCTTGTCATGTGCATTACGAATTTTGTCCTTTGGGTTGTAAGGTTATTTGAACCTTACAGTCAGGATGCATGTTATATTACATTCTCTGATACATCTTAAGAAGAGATGTTTTATGTGCTTGACACAGACAGTTGACCTGAGCAAACTAGAGACAAGGGCATTATGGAGATATTGGCATCATTTTAATCTTGTATGTTTCAAAACTATGCAGAGTCGATTGTTTTCCGTACCTTCTCAGTTAGATGATGGTTTAGTATTTTCTAACTTTTTTTTATCTATGTCCATGCATCAGCATCAGGTTGGTGCATGTCCTAAACCCTCTAAAGAGCAGCTAATTGATATAGTCCAGAGGCATTTTATGTCACAGGTAACTTTTTGCATATCACTTCACTTCTATACCCTTGGACTTCAATGCAAGAGAATTCAGTGTGACGATGCTCTCTGAACCCAATTGCTTGTTGATTACCCATGAAGCAATTGGATGAGTTGCAGGTTATTATCGGCTTTGTTCATGCTGCAAAGAGATTGAAGATGCTCTATTCTTGACCCAGATAAACCGTGCACACTAACAAGTCGGTATCATCCTGTGTTGTTTGTAGCCAACATTATGTAACATATGTAACATGAGTCTGAAAGTTGGAACTAATTGGTTATTAGTTGTGTTTCTAGAAATGTACTTAATGTGAGGATTACAGTATAGCCATTTTGCTTCTGACAATTACTGTGATGCAAAGAAATGGCAAGTTCTTCTATGTATCCCTTTAGAGGAGACTTTTCAAGTAATGGTAAATTATGTTTCTATAATAATAAGAACAGTGGAGTGTTATAAAGGCTGATGGAAACCTCATGTAGAAACTAGACTTTTGTGATGAGTGCTGCAAACATCTTGGCCCGTGGCTGGTTGAAGTGTCAGTAGTAGGCATGTTGCTGGTGAACCACATGAATGCCAGTATCGAGCAACAGTAAAGTTGGTACCCAAGCGATGAAGCGGAGAGTTAAAAAGGTCACCGACTGGAGATGCATGTGCCAGTCTACCAAAACTGCCTTGTCTTTTCCTTCAAAACATATTTGGTAGAACTTTCTTTTGCCAAAGACATGTTATGGAAGGGAAGAATGAGCCAATGGTGAAAGTTGGGGGGAGTCATGTACTGTCTGCTGAATGGCATATGAAAACAACTCGATCAGATAATAGTAAGCCTTTTGGTCTCCCTGGAAATTATCTTTGTTGTGGCATGAATACAACTTTCCTTGAGCTTAAATTTTGATTCACTAATATCAAATGGTCCAAAGTTCAAATGGTCAAATTTCATGTGCCAGCTCCATGTTTCATCTTGCACATTGGCCAACATTTTGCTTTAGTTATTTTAATATTCAATGTAAATATTCTGTTTTTTGACATAGAAATCTTAGTGATCAAATTAGAATTTTGATCTCTAAGCCAAAGATAATTATTTTTCATAAAAATCTTACAATTTCTTTAAGTAGTTGGCTCAAATTAATTAGAATGTTACTTTTAGTTTCGGCCTAAAGTAAACATTTGAGATATTTATGATTACCATCTTTGGAAGATGTTAAAATTGCATTATTCCTTTTCAAAAGAATCCGTGTCTTTCACTCTCTCAACCAGCTCTATAAATTTATTTTTGTATTCACACGTGATTATTTACATTATACAAAATTAACTCTTCAATTTTTTTATTGTCACTAATAAGATTAACCTTTTCTTTAATATCTTTAATAGTATTAGGACAGAGTTGAAGAGGGATAATTAACTCCAATCACTTATTTGAGTTGTTATTATAGCAGAAATTTTAAAGTAATGCTAACATTTTTGTTTTATTTGATGACTAATCCAAAAATTCATTTTTCTTACTCATTCACATATGCACTATAAAAACCTCTTTCACAAAGGCAAAGAAATCTCATACAAGCTCAAGTACGAAACTATAACAAGAAACTTCAAATACACAAGCAAATATAAATACAAATGAAAACCTTCTTTGCTTGATCTCTTATTATTAGGAAATACCTCTTGGTAGTTAAAAATACAACAACACTTTTCTCTCCAACTTGCAAGAACTGACGTTAGCTTTCTGTATTTCAATCTTTCGTGAAAACACCTTTTATCGCATTGACCTAGGGTTCCCAATCGATTGACCTTACTCCCAATCGATTGTTACGTTAGATCAAACCGTTCAAACTTGCAGAATGACTCTTTTTTGAATGCCTAATCGATTGATAAACCATACTAATCGATTACCAGTTTCTTAATCGATTCAGAAACTTTTGTTCACCTGATAAACACAACCTAATCAATTAGCCTAATCGATTACCATGAGACTTAATCGATTGACCAATCGATTCCGAGCCTTACCATGCTTCGTGAAAACTCAACCTCCGAAATTGATTACCCAATCGATTCTGTTTCCTTTTGTTCTCATGAAAACAACTTCAATCAATCGATTGACTCACTCAGTTAATCAATTGAAACGCTGCCCAATCGATTGCCTAATCGATTGGTGCTAGCTCATGCCGCATGTCAAGTCCTCCTTGACCCATGTGGACTTCCGATCATGTGTCAAGTGTTTAGCTCCCAGCTGACCCACCTTCGACTTGACCTAGTTCCCAACTAGGTTTGCTTAATCCCATTAGGACTTTTCATTTGTGCCAAGTGTTCAGCTCTCAGCTGACCCACCTTGAACTTAACCTAGTTCTTAACTAGGTTTGCCTAATCTCACTAGAACTTTTCTCTTGTGCCAAGTGCTCAGCTCCAAGTTGACTCACCTTGGACTTAACTTATTTCCCAACTAGATTTGTCTAGTCCCATTAAGACTCCCAAGGACTAGCCCCGCTAGGACTTCACTGCCTAGCCCGGCTAGGACTTCCACTGTTTAATTCTCAATCAGGACTTTCATTGCCTAGTTTCCAACTAGGTCTTACCTTTTGTCTAACCTCAATTATGACTTTCATTTGCCATTAAGTATTCGGTCAATCTTGACCTACTTGACATCTTTCTCACATATTGTCCCAACATCTAAACTCAAGCTTGAGCCAACCTGAGCTTAGTCAATTTGGTTAACCTTGACCCGAGGATGATTGCACCAACAATCTCCTCCTTTTTTTTTATGTTTGATAATATGTTTAAGTTAGACTAACTCATATTAGCCAAACTCCCTTCTTCATCCCATGTTAAAGCATAAATGAGAGTTTCCTAATTTGAATCCTATATTTTTTCTCTCTCTTTGACATACATAAAAAACTCTTCCCAAGAGTCTCTTATTCTCATGAAAAATCTCTCCTAGAGATTTACTCCTCAAATGAAAGTCACATATCTTTCATTATTTTACAATGAAGGTTCTCAACCCCCATTGTCTCCTAAGCTTAACCTGGAGCATTTCTTCATAAAAAAAACCAAACTATGCCTTTAAGAAAGACCTCCCCCTCAAGGCATGCTCCAAACTTCTTATCATTGCACCAATAATGATTTGGATTTCCTAAACCTTTAGGAAGTTTCAAAATTGAGGTTTTAAGGTTAAAGATTTAACCTTGAATCTAAAACTCCAACTCCAAGTTAGTCTATTTTAACCATTCCTTTCTTATTTTCATTAAGAAAATTACCCTTAAGTACTTATCAAAGTATTTTATAGGGTTAGGAATAGTTAAATGACTTAAACGTTGCTTAATGGACTGAAATCAGTCTATTTCAACTAAAAACAACATAGTCAATCGATTGATTTTAGCTACCAATCAATTCAGGCCAATACTAATCGATTAGAGTTGGGTTCCAATCGATTACGCCACATTCCAATCAATTGGCAACAATGCCGAATCGATTGGAGTTTTTGATTTTTGAATTCAATTTCAGAAATCCATAAATAATTCTATGAAATTCTAAAAATCATGAAATTTCACGTATATATTATTTATATTATATACTATTAGGAAAAAATAGTTTTCTATAAAAATAACTCCTATTTTCAAAGATTGATATAAAATTAAAAATCATTAAAAACTTCAATATTTCACTCTATTTTGTACCTAATTAATCAATGATGTTTTCTATAAAAAAATAGACTTCACCAAGATTTTCAAAAATATTTTGAAATGATTTTAAAAATTAATTTTCAACCATGATCTATGGGCTAAATGCACATGACTTGTACACTTCCTTTTCCCGTGATTGGACTTCATATGCTCAATGTAAATTAGGTTTGCCCTAAACTAAGAGATCATGCATTTTTAACTAAGCATTTAAACTTTGATCATCCAACCTAGAATGTCAATTGATGTTATTGTCCTTATTTTCAAGAAATTGAAATAATGCATGATAATGATCATGACATACATCAAATGCATATTTTTAAAAGAAAGACTATCATAAATAATGATGCATGTATGACATGACATGTATCAAATATCATGACAAAATGTAATGTCAATGTGTATATCATGATGTCACGACATGTGATAGAGCACACAATTATAATAATTTTAGCATAAAGAAAATACTTAGATTTCCTATCTAAGTATCATCAACTAATCGCTAAGTCAAAAATAAACTTAAGTTGCCCTCATCTCCCTAGAAAATGCTAAAATCCCAACTTGAGATTTCTTTGAATTCTATCATATTTGTACCAATTTGATCAAAATCAATACTTCAATTTTTTTAATTGGCACACTTTTACTCTTCAAGAGTAAACATCAACTCTTTATTTTCAAAGTATCACAATGTTAGGATCGAAGGAATTTTAGATATCTCCACAATGGTATGATATTGTCCACTTTGGGCCTAGGCCCTCATGGTTTTGCTCTTGG
>JBBUKS010479862.1:0-16744 GCA_038050645.1 Hedychium gardnerianum
TAGTACAGCCGCCGCCATGGGAGAAGGAGAGGAAAGTGCGAGAGGGACACGCAGAGAAGGTTTTTCTGAGATGTGATTGCCGAGTTGGTTAGGTGAACCATGAACGTAAATTGGATCGGATTGAAATGATTCGGCGAACCCAAACTCGGGTGCAATATGAGATGACATGTGTCCGTATATTAATCAAAATTATTTTAATATTGTTCCCTTTTCATTTCTTAGTTTTTCGCTCGTTGAGGGAGTTGTGAACTCTCTTCCCGTTGCGGAGCAAGATGAGGTTACAGTCGCCAGGGGCGGAGACTCTTGGGTTAGGGTGGGTTCCAGCTCCACCTACTTTTTCAAAAACATATTATTAGTTTTTGATTTATTTTTTTTAATATTTCAACACGATCAAAACTATTAAATGCTAAAAAAAAATATTAAAATCCTAAATAATAAATAAATAAAATATAGGATGTATCGAATTATTATAAATTGGATTGTGTTTGAATTAAATTCAATAGGTAGGCACCGAGATAAAGAGTATATTAATTCAAATTGAGATTGATTTGGATTTGATTTAATCAAATTATGAAGATAAGTTAAACTGATTCGATCGATTTAAAATGAACTAGAATATTTTTTAAAAAAAACTTCTCTTTAATTTTTTCTCTCCACGTACCTAACTTCCACCATTACACACCGTCCTCTTCCACATGTCAACTGCTTCACTCGACACATGCTCTTTTCTTTTTCTTCTTCTTTTCCTCTTTTCTTTCTCTTCCCGCCACTAAATGACCTCCTTTCCCTCCCCTCTTCTCAACATTAGCGGTCTTAGTTATAGTCTTCTTTTTCAGCCAATAACAAACTCCAACAATAACCACCGGAGCTAGTCAAGATTGTCTTTGGATCCTGTCAAAGCTACCCGAGGCCATTGGCAAAGAGGAGAAAGGTTCTCCTTCATTTATTTTTCTATCTTAATAGCTTTCTATTTTATTTCTTATTCCTTTTTCCAACAAACAACAACAAATATTGTTGTTTGTTTTTGTTCCTCACAACAAGCATTGCTAATTCTGTTATCTTCTGCCACTCACTTCTGGAGTGTCAAAGCCGAGAGTCGAACTCTCGTATTGCTCAGACCAAAGGAAATTATAGTTTTTTTTTATTTTTGAATCTTCTGGTATTCTCATTTAAAGACATTGTCGTGGGTACAATAATCAATTTGGGATAAAAATTGATAAATAATTTATTGATATTGAAAAATAATTAGTTAATTTGGATTAATTATGATTCATTATATATGTTTGATTTGCAGACGGCCACGAGTGAGAATTTTACTCATTTGATTTAATTTGATTTTCGACTCATATATGACACTAATATTATTTATTGATTGATTTATTGTCGTAGGTTTTGAAATTGTACAACTTTAGGTAAAATTCGATAATTTTGAAATTATTTTGAATATTTAGTTGGTGATTATTTGAGTTATGATAATATTAGACGATGATGTTTCTGAATTTTCAAATTTAGATTTTTAGCTTAAAAATTTAAATGACAGTAAGCTCCAGGTAATTTTGAATCCTTGCTGCGCCCTTGCGATCACCGAATAGCTACTTGTAACCTTCCTCGAAAGAGAGCACCAAGAGTCTCTACAGAGCTACGATGGACGCTTTGCTGAAGACCAATAGGGGAGAGCAGGAGACGAAGTAGAAAGAGGCCAAACGAAGGAGGGAGCTCATCATCTCTCAAATTAAAATGAAAGAAGAAAGGAGACTCCTTTTCCCCCTCCCTCTCTTTCTCTGTGCTCGTTTGTGAAGAAGAAAGGGACAGGCGTGGGAAGAGCAAGGCGATCTTGACGTTGCACGAGCAGCGTGGAGGAGACGGTCTCACCGCTCGCTTCTGCTCGATTTCGAGGGGACGAAAAATAAAGGCAAAAGTAATCAACTCATGGATTGGAAATCTGTCCATCCATTATTTTTTTACACGTAAACAGAAGAAAGGATCTTGATTCTTGTGTAATTCGTCCTTATCTGTATCCGCGCTTTAAAGTAAACTGACGACAACTCTCTCTCCGGTCCCGATGTTGCCATCATGTCCTCTTCAATGCTTCACCAGGCGAAGCTCTTGCATCATCGACCTTCTTGCAATTTGGCTTCTTCACCTCCACCGGTGTCTCTGTTCTCCGACAGTTTCGAAGTCCGGTTTGTATCCTGCACCGGCTTCTCTGTTCCCGGAAGCTTCGAGGTCCGACTCCGGCTTCACCACTTTCACCGCATTAGCTCCTTCTTGTTTTGTCTCGATCACCGCATTAGCTCATCCTTGTCTCGTTGCGTAACCTCTGGTACAAAGTTTCCATTTAGCTACAAATTCTGTGTTTCGATTTGTAATTCAGCTACAAAATCATTCATCCAGTATAATATCGAAGCATCCATCATCATCTCCAAAGGTAATAACTTTTAGATTATAGGTTTTTTTTCCAGCAATTAATGTGTTCTTGAATTTTTCATTTATTTTAATACCCTTATTATAGCTTTATTTATGAAAACTCATTATTTCAGTACAATCATCAACTAGGATTATTGTTTACCATGGGTTGGATTTGTACAATCATCTACTAGGACTATTGTTTATGTTTATGCATATTCAGTTATCATATATGATTTATATTTAACTTTGTTATTCCTATCTAGATGAATTACCTAAAACATTCTTAATCTAAATAGCATATTTTGTCTTCTTCTTTGTCATACTTCCTACCTACAATGTGATAAGAATCTCTTAATCTAAATAGGTTATATCATCTCTAACCTACCACTTATGTGCATATACATCTCATCGTGTTGTTTTGCTTAGTTCATCAACTTAGTTTAACTTATCTCCAAATTTAATATTTTTTAGATTATATGTTATTTATGTTTTCATTCATTGTAATTCCCTAATTGTTCTAGAGTTAGCGACTAAATTTAATTTAACTTAGTTTTACAAAAGATATTTGATTGAATTTTACAAAGTTTGATTGTTGTTTTGTTATATGGTAGGAAATTAAAAAAATTACATCGAGTTCTACAAGTGAGATCTAATTATCAACTTTAGAAGACAAGTTACATTGAATGAATAAGTTAGGACATTTTATAAAATTTTGTTTGAGACTTCCACAAAGAAAAAGAAAAAGAAAAAGGGTCATTCAGGAGTTATTCTTCATGAAAAAAACACATTAGTATTATAAGTAATAACCTCTTTACATCATTCCTCAACATACCAGAAATTCGACATCTTAGGGAATTACTGGTGAACATATTTCAGAAATAATTTACCAGAGACAAATTACATGTCATTTCAACAACAAGTTCAACAATTTAGAACATGTCAAAATATATGTCAAAATAATCAAACACAATAATTTTACACAATCCAATAACAAACTAATACAAGACTAATTTAGAACAATACAACGCAATAATTTTACACAGTCCAATAACAATCCGATACAAAAATAATTTAGAACAACACAACACATTAATTTTACACAATTCAATTACAATGCATTAGATTCTCTGAATGACGAATGTATATCATCCATTTTTCAAACATTCTGGTTGCATCCAAAACTTTTTAATTGCAAGTACCAACACACACAATTTATATCTCTACATAAAAGAACAGATGAATATAGAAATATAACATAGAGAACATAACACAAAGACATTTAAATGTAAATCAACAGTTTCAAAATTAATGTTATGTTAATCAAAATACAATCTGAATATATTTAACAAAATACACTTATATGTTCATTCATCACAATGATAAGCATGTATAGCAAATACATAAAAAAGTTGAGTACTATCATAAAAGAACACACCAATACATGTATCAATTTGCTGGAGATATTCTACACGATCTTTTATTATGACCTAATTATTTGCACCTACTATACTTGTTTTTAACCGTTCTTGTGTGCTTGGATTGAATCCTCGCCTTCTTTCTTCTTTCAGCTACTAGGTGGTAAAACTAATACAATCGTGTCCACTTATTGGCCAATATTATTTACTTCTACATGGATAAATACAATTCATGTATGTACTTTTCCAAGTTTCAAATAAGTAATAATGCTCACATTCTTATACGGGTACATGTTCCTATAAAAACATATTGTAATAGCGTGTGAGCAAAAAAACCCTGAAATCTAAAACTCACTGCAATCACATTTACAAGACTCCATGTCAACTATATAGGATGATGATGAAGTTTGTAACTCCATTTCTGTTCTGCTAAATGGATGTAATGTATAGTATCCAATTTTTTTTTATCTCGTAGTGTCAATCTCCTTCATAGCTAATAACGTCAATACTCCTGCATAATTATAAATTTCCTCCCTACGATTATAAATCATTGTGCAACCTTCCTCCGTGTGTCGCTTATTAGTACTGTAATTGGGATTTCTCGAGTCTTCTTGAACAATGCATTCATGCTTTCAGAATAATTCATAGTCAACATTGAGTACCTTATACCAGGGAAATGTGTATTTGCCCATTTTGTAGGTTCTATATTTTGCAATCATATATAAGCATCTACATGTGTCTCTAACATAGTCTGCATGATTGGATCATATTGTGAAATTGTATTCGCTCTAGCGGCAGTCTAAATCAATCCTAATGCAGGTCTATCATGAGTATTTGTAACCATATTACAAGACAAGTGATGACAACATAATCCATAGTCCGCAGTATGGTAAACTTTACTCATTACAAATAATATTCCACAATGTCTATCAGATATAATTGTTATAGTTGATAGATCAACTTAAAAAATATATTTAGATAATTTAGAAACCACTCTCATATAGAGTCACACTCAACCTCATCAATTGCAAAGTCAATTAGAAGAAAATTTTCATTACCATTTACTGTTGTGGTCATCAATAATACACCAAAATACTTGCCTCTGAGGTGTGTTACATCAATTCCAATTAATTTATGAAAGTATATTCGAAAAACTCTTTCACATGCACCAAAAGCCCAAAAACAACGTTGGAATTTGTCATCATTTATTTTCAATGAACGTATTTATCTGAGTCTCTATATTTATAATCTAAAGAGATCACCGTAATCTTTATCGAAATTACCTACCACTTTATTTATAACCTTCAAACATGCATAGTATGCCTTTTGATATGATATATGCATTCCAAATCGTGATTTCATCTCATTTTGAATGTTTATGGGTCTATAATTTTCTGATGCCACAAAATCACTTTCAATCTGATAAGATATAACTGAAGATATACATGCGTTCCCATGCTAAGACCGCACGGGTGACGCTCTAAATATTTTGTAACCATGAACTCAATATCTCTCCTTGCAATTATTGTCCATATGCAATTTTCTCCATCACAGATTGCTTTAACTCTGGTCTGTCTAGTGCCCTTTATTTTGTATGTGAGATGCCTTTTCATAGCATACTTAGCAAATACATCTTTAAAATATTTTTGTGTTGCGTAAACCTACAACAATAATTGATATATATTTATGTTAGTACTATTGAAATTGAGTTGAGTTAATATTATGAAAGTTACAAAAATACGTTAGCTGACCAACAAAATTTCTCAACAAAGTCATCTGGTTCTTCCATTTGCAATGGAACAAGTCTTGTGTCCATTACATATGCATCTTCAACTAATAGAAATTGCTCTTCAAGGTCGCAATATTCGTTAAAGTTGAATGACTTATCTAATGAATAATGTATATCATTTACTAAGAATTCATCCTCAGAGACACTCCTTTCAATTTCCGCTTTCATTATATTGTCGTTATATTCTTGTTCAGTCCACGTATCTTCAAAAAGATCTTCCAATCATGTACTTGTATGTATTGAGTCATCCTCAAAACTAGGAGCTTGTTCATTTAAATTGAAAATATAATTAATAGTCTCACCAATATTGACCACAGCACTAGAAGAAATTAAAGGTGTCATATTGCCGATACTCATATTTATATTTTGAGTAACGGATACATTTAGGTTTTCTTATTGTGATTCTATAGTTTGCATCATAATTGAAAGTGCATCATAAGAAATTAGATCTTCTTTGTATTAATACAATCACAAATTAATCATATTGCGAACTAAAAATTCTATTAAAATTGTGAATTTTAAAAAAAAACACACGAGCCAAGTGGAGGAAGTCAAAAGATCATCAAATATGTATCTTCCTAAAATTGTACTACCTTTTAAAATTTATCCTTTTAGAAATAATTAACTTTTAGATCATAAACATACTTAAGCTTTTGATTTAAAGTATTAACACTGGTAAGATAAAGACATCTATAAAATTGATAATGTTAATCTTCTTACAAATTAATAAGGCTAATCTATAAATAGGGAAAAAGACATCAACACTTGGTAGAAGAAAACATACATGTCTTTGATCAAAGTGAAAAGCTTCGTTCTCAGTAGGATTTTAAATGTCAGCTGCTTTGGAGTTTTTTTGAAATGCTTGGAATTTTAGAGTAGTTTTGTGTGTCGGGACTTTTGGAGCTACCGGAATAGTGGTTTACACCAAACCAAAGTGTGACACTTCGTTTTAAGGATGCTTCGCCTGACCGGAAGATTTGAGCACTGATAAAAAAAAGAACAGCGTTGAGTTTCAACTGATCGGTGCAGTCGGAATTGGCCGGGAGGAACATTGTGTTTCGCCACCGATTAGGACTTCAGTGGTCGGGAGGGGAGGGTCGTTTATCTTCATTGAGTTGTCGTGACGTGCTGCAAATCGTCGAAAACATGTCGTTGACCGTTTGGAGATGTATGGTGTTTAAGTAAGTTTTTCCTCTCTGTCTTTTTTATGAAGAAGGTGCACCGTTGCCAACAGTCGATTTTGGTTCGGATGTACGTCGCAAAGAAAAATCACACGTGGTTTGAATTTCTCTTTCGATTCTAATGCACACGACCACGAGAAATAATGCAGAGAGTAAAATCGGTATCAGATACGTGATTCGATCATTTCTAAAGTTATGTTGATGATTTGAATAATATGTAAATTTGTTTATATGGTTCGATAATTTTCTTAAACAATAAAATTGAAGATGATCAAACATTTTTTTTCATTTTCTGCAAATTTAATTCGAAAATTCTTAATCGATTGCAAAATAAACCGGTCCACTCCAAAAACAACCCAAACGAACCGCACAATTCCAGGACGGCCCGCACAATTCCCTGTGAGTCGAATCAGATAGCTACTCGCCTCGACTCAAGATTCCGGCCGGTTTAGGCTTAGCTCGTTTCGCATCTCAACACGTCGCCCGAATCCGCGGCGACCATTTGCGTTGTTGACGGCCAGATCACGCGTGCTTCGCCTACCCGTCTCGTCGATCCTTAGGGGGGGCCGCTCAAGTATCCAATCACGAAGTAATGATGCTGATTGGTAGTTCCGGGGAGGTGTCAACCGGCAAACAATTTGAACTCGGAGCGCAGAGATCTCCACTCAACTCGTCACCTACCTCTATGGGCTCCGTAGAAACGTGGATTCGCTTCTGATGTTCAATCGATGAGAAGGTACAAATTCGAGTGGACGAAAAGGCAGTATGTAAATATGAGTATTGATAAGTTATAAAGATAGTCCGTTTCTCTTTTTCCTAGAAATTTCCTCCTATTTTGATCTCTCGATTTATCATTTGCCAAGCAGTTAAATCAACCGACCCCGACCAGATCCCAAATCCCTCGCCTTCATTCTTCTTCATTGTTCTGTAACAGATTCGCCGGATCGAGTTGAAGGCGGTGGATTTGGAACACGCCTGGCGGCTCTAGGGTTTCAGATCCGCCTTTTGTCGATCTGTTCCAGGTTGTCTCTTCGCATCCTTCTCGGTTTTCCATTTTACCTCGCCTTTTCTGGATTCTATAAAAAACTTTATTCCTTCATATCGTTACGTTCTGTTTTAAGCGAGCGTGGCTGTAAATTTGTGTGCGTTTTGAGGCTGTTGGTCATGGAGAGGATAAACACGATTCTGCTGTGGATTTTTTTTCGCAATTGTATGTCTGTCTGTACCATATTTGCGAAGATGTTTGTTTTTAGATATATTTGATGTGATTCGGCGTGGGTGAAAGATGAATAGTGATTCTACGAGCAATAGGTTTTGAAAGATCGTTCTGCGGCTGCTGTTCTTCCAAACACTTCTGTGCGGTAGCAGTGAAAAATTCAACCCTAACTGCGTGGCTTTGACGATAAGAGAATTTTTCATTATATTTTGGAGAGAAATAGAAATCCGAGGCCTGTGACTGAGAAGATTTCACTTCCAGGAATTAGTGTATGGCTCCATTCGCCATTCAAACAACTCTTTTAAACTAATATACGCCATGTATGCATTTATCTATTTAGATCCCTGTCTTGGTCTTTCTGTGAAAAAGTATAAAAGAATTCAAGTCGATGCATTTCTGCGGTTTGTGAATGCATTACTCTTCTACTTGTGGCAAGCATGAATCTTTACTATTTAGGTAGACAAAATAAACTATATCACCCTCTAGCTTATACTGTTCAACGTGAATATCTCTAAACCATTATGTTTTATTTTTCCTTTTCTTGCATTATCTTTAGCTTCAAGTAAATCTTCGATAGCTATATCAACTGATTATATAGCACTTTTTTTTTTAATTATGTGGTTTTCTATTGAATCAAAGTTAACTTTTTGTTCCATTTCTTTCTTTATTAGTTGTTTTATTTTTGTTTAATGAGAAGATAGATAATTTTTTTTGGTTCTTTTCATTTCTACAAATCAGAGCTTCTTTTACTAGTCTTACACTTTGTGCTACTCAAGTGCTTCGCTGTTGTGAGACATCAGACAAATTGTATTTAATAGTGTATTTCTATTTCAACTAATAGAGATAGCTTTCTTTGATGGCTTCCTTTGCAACCTTGGATGCTGATATGTGCAACACTATAAACTTGGAAACGTTATCTCATTGATTTATTTATAGTGTTCCTAACACCCGGTTTTTCTCATAGGCTGTTGCTCATGGTATGTCAACTGTGATGAGAACACTTTACTAGATAATAATTATGTTACCTACCAATTAATGTCAAGCTTCTTTCTACTACTAGTATTGTGGTGGTTTTCTGACATTGAAGTTGAATGACAAAAAACATGGCAAAATCTGGAATTGGTGGCCGCAGGTAATTAAGTTAGCACATTATTTCAGATTTTTCATCATTTGCATGAAAGAATCACAAATATGGCTCACATAATATCCTGTTCTTTGACTGGAAGTACCCTTCCTAGAAAATCAAATGAGAGTATGAGGATTATTATTTCAACTATCATCGGAGTAGTGTTTGGATACTTGATTGGCATTTCCTTTCCAACAGTTAGCATAACAAAGGTAAAACAAATAGCTTAGTTTGTTATTTTTTATTTTGATATCCTAATATCAGATGAAATATTTTCCTCATCAAATTTGGCAGCTTCACTTTCCTCCTAGCATTATATCTTACATTGAAGATAGGAACTCAGGCGTCACGACCCAAACTTTATTGAACCATGCTTTGACAAAGATGAGAAATAACTCTACATCAAACTCTACTGATGCTTTAAAGGTCCGTTGCTCTTTAGATGGTCTTATACTCTTATTTACTGTTTTTTTAATCTATTGAGTCATTTTCAGTATTATATATTTTTTGATTCATTAGATAGTTTTGTAATGTCAAGCTAATATTGTGAGTCTCAGGCAAAAAGGGAAAAGTTAGGTAGCAAAATTGTATGGACAATTGTATTTTGTCAACCAATAGATGGAAAACACTACTCCATCTATTTTGTTAAGCCTGTGACATGGATAATGCTGGATTTAGTAACTAAAAAGAAAATCACTTGGATATCAAGAGAACACCAGTTAGAGTGGTGTGACGTGGTATTGACAATTCATTCTAGTTCTACAGGAGGTACATGAGAAACTACATTGACAATTAACAGTTATCTAGCCATCTATCCTGAGATTACATACTATTTTTTCAGTATGTTATCTAGTGTAGTATATTGTTTTCCATGGCTCTTGCTAAATGCTAATTATCAGTTACCACTCACCAATGCTTTATTATTTATATTTGTCACTGACTTGTTAACTTTATGCATATAAAATGCATCCTAACTTTACACTGTAGGCGCATCATCCACATATAGGTGGCAGAATCTTTTAATGTGAAAAAACACTTTTTTCTGTTTGATTTCCTTAGTTGATGAAACAATGAAAAGCTATGTTCATGCCAAGAGATTTGATATTTGTAATATATTGCATAATTTTCTTCATTGATTCTTATACAGATTTATGTTCCAACAAACCCCAAAGGTGCCGAGAGATTACCACCTGAGATAGTTGTGCCTGAATCAGATTTTTATTTACGCAGATTATGGGGAAACCCAGATGAGGTAGGTAGTTTGTGAACCTATATTTAGATACATATATGAAGTATATATTTGACAAATTAACAAGAGAACCATTGAGGACATGCCTGCTGTAGTGTGTCCCTTTTCTTTTCTAATCCTTAATTTGCATTTTTATAAATTCTTAACTAATCTGTGAAATTATTGTGCAAGCTGCATTATTTGTAAAAAAAACATATGTGAATTTTTTTTTTTTTTTTTTTTTGTATTTTCTCCATAGTTTCTTGATGCATAGCTGATAGTCAGTATAGTCAAGAAGCAATTCATCAATGTAATCATGAATCTTTTGGCCGGATTTGAATGACCATTACATTATGCCAACGTTATATTATTGAATTTGTCTCTCTGATGTGTTTTTTCATCATGTTTTCTTGATATAAATTGGATGTATGAACATCATGAGCTTATCCTGTATTCTCTATCAGGCATCAAGAGTATATTTTATAAAGGTAGACCAAAATAATAGCCCGTGTGCATCTACTGAATTTGCCATGATCAAGTTTTTTTCCTCCAACATGTAGATAAATTTGATAACTAGCCAACTACTTTATGATGCTACCTCCTATAGCATGATGGTCTTATGAAGTTGTAATTGTTTGCATGAAATGAGCAGGATTTGACCATACGGCAGAAGTATCTTGTGACATTCACTGTTGGATATGATCAGAAAAATAATATCAACGCTGCAGTTAAAAAGGTGAAATAGTTATCTATTTAATAATGTTTCTACTTAGAAGACTTTGAATAAGCATTAATTATTATTTTCCAAACCATGGTAAGATATTAGATGACTTAATCTGATTTTCAGAATAAAAGTACAGGTGGCATGTTTTCCTAGTTTAGCTATGTTCAGTAACGATGCTACTTATATCCAGTATGTTGTTTGGTTTCAAAACTATTCTATGCTAATGGTCATGACATAATTGCTACAGATATCATATCAGTGTAATTTGAGGATGCTTATTGCTACAGATATTCCATAATATTGTTTCCTTTAGCTTATTGCATTATTTGAGGATGCTTTATTTTTCCTGCAGTTTTCTGAAGATTTTACAATATTGTTATTCCATTATGATGGCCGAACTTCTGAATGGGATGAATTTGAATGGTCAAAACGAGCTATTCATGTAAGTGTCAGGAAACAAACAAAATGGTAAGTTTGTTAGTTTTTAATTTTTTTTTTCCATGACTAGAAATTTGGTGTCTTTATAGCATCTAATCAATTACTTGGTAATCTAATCCTGCTATTATATGTTAGGTGGTATGCCAAAAGGTTTTTGCACCCTGATATTGTGGCGCGATATGAGTACATATTCATATGGGATGAAGACCTTGGGGTTGAGCATTTTAATGCTGAAGAGTAAGTAAGATTTGTTAACCAAAACGTTCATGAAAGGGTCATTTAATGGTACCATTTTCATTTTAGGTATATTAAATTAGTCAAGAAGCATGGGCTAGAGATTTCACAGCCTGGTTTAGAGCCTAACAATGGTCTAACATGGCAAATGACAAAGAGAAGAGGTGATCGTGAAGTCCATAAGTAAGCTTTTTGAGTACCATATAATGCAAAAAAAAATTGTCAAATTGTTGTCTGCCAGTTCAGAACTTCCTCAATTGTTTTTTATTCATGGATTACCTACCGGTTTTCTCTACAGAGAAACAGAGGAAAGACCAGGCTGGTGTTCTGACCCTCTCTTGCCCCCATGTGCAGCGTATGCAATATGTTTTTAAATGGGTTTTAATGTATTTTAACAAATTGTCTCTCAAATTTTATTTTTATTTTTCTGACCAGATTTGTAGAGATAATGGCAACTGTATTTTCTCGGGATGCATGGCGATGTGTCTGGCATATGATTCAGGTAATGTTGATTGTCCTCACTGTTCGTTACCATTTACTATTTGTCAATCGCCCTTGCAAATTTTCGTGCTCATCCAGACTGTCTCATTGTAGAATGACTTGGTTCATGGATGGGGCCTTGATTTTGCGCTTAGAAAATGTGTAGAGGTAAGATGCACCTTTTGACTTATCACAGATACTAATGCATAATCTTGTGTTACTTGTATTTTCATTGGATCTCTGCAACAACTCATTTACAAATGCGTAAAAAGATTAAACAATTAGTTGCACCCAAATTATGCATTCTCATTTCTGATATTTTTCTTCTTTTTTTGTGATTGTTCTATGTCTCAGCCGGCTCATGAGAAAATAGGAGTTGTAGATGCTCAATGGATTGTTCATCAGGTGGTTCCTTCACTCGGGAACCAGGTAAGGGGACGCAGCCCTACCTGCTACACATCGTAAAGGTTACTACTACATTTATGCTGTGTTGCTCATCATCTTGACTTTGCTATTGGTTTTTAAGGGTCAAGCAGAGAACGGCAGAGCACCTTGGGAAGGGGTAAGTAATTTCGACGACACAAACTGAACATACATTTATCAAATATGACGTGTTTAATATGCTTTGCACAGGTGAGAGAGAGGTGTAGAAAAGAGTGGGGTTTGTTTCAAACACGAATGGCAGAAGCTGAGAAGGCATATTACATCTCCAAGGGCATCACTCCCCCAAACTCGACACTTGTTTAGATTAATGTGTCATGTCAGGTTTTGCATGGTTTTTATTGGATTAGAGTATTTGTTACATCTTCTCATGTAGATAGACGTGCTATTTTATATTGATCATCCATTTTTTGAATTTTATCCTATGTTCCATTGATGTTTCTAGCTCATATTTCTTTTCTATTTCTTTTGCTCGAGCATCGAATGGTAGGAAAAGCAATGATTCTCTTGAAGTGGAAGCATCGGGTACTTATGGTTAATTATATTAAAAATAAGATATCAAAATGACAAGGTAAAGACAAGTTAATCAGTTCCTCGAGACATTTTTCTTATATTTATTTTTGTGTGCCCCTCCTTATATCAACCTTTCGTCCTGCTATTGTATTAGAAGCGATACGCTGACATCACTAAAGTCACCTCCTATCAATCTCAAGACTACTCAAACATAGAAATATTTCTACTTCCATTCACATATCAACACAATTAAACGACCCATTAAATGCACGACAAGAAACTCTATTACAGAAAAAAAACAAAGTTTAAATTTAAAAATATTAACTATTTAAATAAATTTTTATTAATATTTTTTAATTTATTTTGATGATTGATAATTTTTTTTTATGAAATCGAATTAATATTTTAAATTCGATGTTCTCCCACCTAATTAATTTATTTAAGAATTTTTTACGAAGTCATCAGACACCCCAAATCTAAAGTTATTGGATCGAATTAATTTTTTTTTTCTTTCTATTAGAGCAATTAAATACTTGAGTATGTTGCAAGCATCAAATCCTCCTTTCATGTTGCAGAATTCCTTGAGTAACTACTTACAGAAAGCAACCTCAACATTATTCTCATTTACATTTCTATCACCTCGATCGTTACAGAAACAATGCAGTAAGAAGGATACGTTACTGCATAGCTTCTCAACCTTCCTCTTCTACTGCTTCCTCTCATCTTCTTTTCCTACTTCCATTGCCATCTTCATTCTTTGCAGTCTTCTCATCACTTCCTCTCATTTTCTCATGCTTTGTTTTCCGGATTCTTTTCTGCTGATGGTTACGCCTTTCCATAACCAGAAACACTTGAAAAGATGCAATTTTTATCAGTTGCAGAGTCTGATAGTACACGCCACTGCTTGAGCCCAATATTTTAGCCTTGCTTTTACTTCATCTGGATCATCTCCTGGCAGCAGAAGTAAAAGAAAATGAACCCGATGAGGATGAGCGATATATAGCTACTAAATCAAATCAGTAAGGTTTCGTTCAGATTTGAGCAAGATCGAAGTTTGTTTCACAGCACAATCAAAATCAAGGGATGTGACCAAAAAAATTTTAAAAATCGAGCTTTTGGTTCATTTCCGTTAAAAGGGGGCAGAAGAGTACAAGCTTTTACCTGGGCTAGCGATCTTCCAGTTTGCGACGAGAGGGGACGACGGGGATTCACACAGGTCCAATGAATCGCCCGAGGAGGAGCGATCCAGCGAACGATTCTGCTGCTGCTCGTCCAGGAACCTCTGGCTCATGGAGTAGCATAGCTCCAGAGCTGGGAGCGTGTTGCACAGCTCGGGGATCTCGTCGTAGTTGAATCCGAACCCTAGGTCGAGGCACCCTTTGAGCTCCTCCAGGTCCTCGCCCCTTAAGCTCTTCGTCCTCGCGACACCGTCCGTCCGGTCTTCGCAACCGTCGCCGCCGTCCACGTACCCCTCGAGCGTCACTCCTCTGCTGGTCTTCCTCCGCCACGTCGCTTCCTGCTTCAAATCCTTTCCCCAATGGATCCCCCCTGCATCCTCTTCCTCCGGCACCGCGATCAACGGCTCCTCAATCTCCTCCTCCTCCTCACTCCTCTCCTTGGAAGTAGGGATCAAGATCTCTCGAACGAACGAATGGCCTCCCATCTCGTCTTCCTCTCTCTCTCTCTCTCTTTGGCTTCCCTTCCCTCCTTCCTCTGCTGCTCATCTCCGTGAGCTTTTAAATGGCTGCTTCACTATTATGATGATGATGATCATGAGATGCATGAGATGATGAATGGCCATGAGAAATCATGCATGTGATCATGAGAAATCTTGCTTCACGCCGGTAGCTATCATGATTTACTTTTTCTATGCTAATTTTAGGACGGACTGACGGAGACATTAGCAATGAGCGTTTCGTCTTTTGTCACCATGAGAAATCAAGTCGTCCTCACGGAATGGACTGATGATTAATATATGGAGTATTATCATCATAAGATCTGAGAATCAAATCCTGACTAGTAGTTAGGTTCTTGCTCTCCCTCATGCATTAGTTACTGTCCGAACTAATAAACTAGCCCACGTAATTTATCTCTTTCATATTGATTCTGAGACAAGTTGGCGGGGACATTGGGAGCGAATGTTTCACCTTTTACCACCACGAGAAATCAAGCATCTGATCATGTTTCAATTATTAACCACCTTTGTGAGTAGAGTGTCATATTAAATCTTTTAATGATAAACTGTATAATATATTATTAAAAAAAATTCTTGCGGGTAATACATTCGAGAATGTTTATTGTCAAGATAAGTCTGTACGTGTGTTTTTTTAATTTATTCTAATAATTAATGAAAAACTTCCTTAAGCTTGATCGATCATCCTAAGATTAGTCAAGCCAAAGACTTAAATACTCAGTATCAACTAAAAAAAACTATTAATCATCTGTCCCCACGAGGATGTCCAGTTGGTTAATGGGTAGCAGAATTGTTAGAATGAGGTCGGGTCAATTCTCAGCAGACGCATGTTCTAGGAAAAAAAATTACTCTCACCCCTAGTCACTTGACGATCGATTATAAGTTGACTTCGTATTTTACCTTCCTTCATATAACCTGAGGACAGATTGTGAGGGGCACCTTCCGTGATTTATCTTCCTTCATATAATCTGGAGACGGGTTGTGAGAGGCGTGAATATAATCATCTTTTGCTATAACTATTAACCACCTTTGTCTCATATTATCGTAGTTAGATTAGCATAGTTGGTACCTACATACCTCATGATTTATTCTCTTTCAAAAAATAAAGACCGTTCTAGAGGGACTCTAAGTGACCGTCAAGATAACAGTTTCACCTTTTACTTTAATTATTAACTACCTTCGTCTTGAATTATGATGTAGTATGATGTAGTGATTAAATTTTTTAAATAATTAATCACATATCAGTTGAATATCAATTATGATATACTATATCTCATTGGATGAATTTTAAGAATATTGAGTGTTTTTATTTTTATAATTGCTAAAAAAAATTATGAGGTTAAATTAATATTATCAAAATTATTTGTTAGATATTTAATTATAAAAAAAACTATTGATCACCTTCGTACGTTATCAATTTTACTGTATTACTTGACGTCTTGTGGGTCTAGTCTAAATCTTCATGGTAGCAAAAAACATGAAACACTACTCACTGTCAATGTCCTCGTTAATTCATTTTAACATCAATAAGAAAAAAATGAATCATGATAATTATTAATCTAAACCATCACTAATAAGGGAACAAAAATAACCCGTCAAAATCCTCAACTACAAAATGATTAATCAAATCGAATAACGTTGAATTTAGAGTGATCGATTCGGCTTCATGAAAATTTTCTACCGGCCACGAAAATAAATCAAAAAATATTAATGGAGGCACATCTAAATGATCATTATTTTAAGATTTATTTTTTATTAAAAAAAAAATTCTTATAATATATCGTAACTGAAATTCAAACTTTAAACTTCTTGATTGTTTATTAAAAAATTTAATCATAGTTCATTATTTCGGAGGCA
>JBBUKS010479872.1:0-16742 GCA_038050645.1 Hedychium gardnerianum
GGCCATTTTGGCCAGCTCATCGGCTCGGAGATTGTCCGCTCGGGGGAATTTTTGTAGGGTCACCTCCTGAAACTTGGCTTTCAGCTGCTCGTATGCTTCTATGTATTTTCTCAAGCGCTCGTTTTTTATCTCGAAGCCTCCCTCCAATTGCTGAGATGCCAATTGTGAATCTGAGTGGATCAGTACTCGAACGACCCCCACACGCTAGGCCACTTGCAGACCGACAAGGAGAGCTTCATACTCTGTTTCGTTGCTGGTGCCCGGAAGTTAAGCCGGATGGATAGCCGCACCACATCTTCTATGGGCGAAATTAGTAAAACTCTGACTCCACTGCCTTGACGGTTGGCTAATCCATCCACATAAATCTTCTAGATCTCTTCTGAGTCGGGGCTGGCTGTTTTTGTCATGAAGTCAACTAACGCCTGAGCTTTTATGACCGTTCAAGGTTGGTATTGGATATCAAACTCACTGATCTTGGTCGTCCATTTAATCAACTGGTCGGAAGCCTCCGGGTTGGTTAGCACCCTCCCTAACGTGCTATTGGTGAGGACCGTAATCGAGTGAGAGAGGAAATATGCTCTCAATCGCCGGGCGGTCATGACCAATGTTAATGCCAACTTCTCCAGGGTAGTATACTTGCCCTTCGCGTCTTTTAACAGATGACTGGTGAAGTAGACCGGGTGTTGCATCATTCTTCGTCTCGCACCAGAGCATTTCCCAAAGCTCCTTCTCCGACCGACAGATATAACCACAAACGCTCACCGATCCATGGTTTAGATAGGAGCGGCAACTGGGCCAGGTATTCCTTCAGCTCGGTGAAAGCGAGGTCGCAACTCCCGTCCCATTCGAACTTCGAGGCTTTCCTCAGTACTTTGAAGAATGGGAGGCTCTTTGTGGCCGACCAGGAGACGAACTGGGATAGCGCGGTAATTCGGCCGACCAGCCATTGAGCTTCTTTAAAGTTCCTGGGCGGGGTCATGTCGCGAAGAGCTTGTACCTTTTTTGGATTAGCCTCAATTCCCCGCTTGGTAATCACATAGCCGAGGAAGCGACCACTCTTGGCACCAAAGAGGCATTTGCTAGGCTTCCTCAGAGTGTTGTAGATCTCTTCGATGTCAGAAATAAGACTATCCAACCGGGTTGATTTGATGAGGATGTCGTCCATGTATACTTCGATGTTTCGTCTGATCTGATGTTTGAATACTCAATCCATCATCCGTTGGTACGTGGCTCTTGCATTCTTCAATCCTAACGACATGACGTTGTAGCAGAACATGCCCTTGGAGGTGATGAAACTCACTTTTTCCTAGTCCTCCGGGGCCAGCGGGATCTGGTGGTAGACCTGATAAGCGTCCATCATGCAAATATATTCGCATCCGCTAGTTGAATCGATTAGCTGGTCGATGCTTGGCAGGGGGTAACAGTCTTTTGGGCAGGCCTTGTTCAGGTCGCGAAAGTCGATACAGACCTGCCATTTACCGCCCGACTTTGACACCAGGATGACATTCACTTGCCAAGAGGGGAACTGCACCTCCCGAATGTGCCTCGCCTCTAAGAGCTTGTCGACTTCCTCCCTAATCACTTGATCTTGTTCCGACCCGAAATCCCTCTTCTTTTGTCGGACTGACTTTGACCCCGGGAGGATGTTGAGCCGGTGCACCATCACGGTCGAGGATATTCCCCTAATGTCAGATGCCGACCAAGCAAAGACGTCATGGTTTCGTGCTAAACAGTTTTTCAGCTCCCCCTTTAGCTCATCGGGCAAGCCTGTTGCTATGCTGGTGGTACCATCAGACTGCTTGGGATGAATCTGGATTTCCTCCTTATCTTCTTCCGATACCCCCAAAGGCATCTGGGCAGCTCCCTCTTGGATGACGTTGACTTGGGAGGCCTTGGACTCGTCTTGCCTTGTTCGAGTCCGTTTGGACGATGTCGATGTAACACCTCCGAGCGACCAATTGGCTTCTGCTCACTTCCCCTACCCGGTTTCCTGAGGGAAATTTAATCTTCTGGTGGAAGGTGGAAACGACGGCTTGGAAAGCATTAAGAGCTGGTCTTCCCAAGATAACGTTGTATGTTGATTCGACCTCCACCACCACGAAGGGTGCCCGCCGAATTTTCTCTACGGGCTCCTCCCCCAAGGTGAGGGGGAGGGTGATTTGTCCGACCGGCTGAACTTGATGTCCGGTGAATCCGAACAACGGAGTGGCCATCAGTCGGAGTTCCTCCTCCTCGATCTGCATCTGGTCGAGGGTCCTCCTGAAGATGATGTTGACCGAGCTGCCCGTATCCACGAAGATCCTTTTTATTACATAATTGGCTATTATAGCCTTGATAACTAAGGCGTCTTCGTGGGGCGTCTCGACCCTTTCCAAGTCCTGCGGGCCGAAGCTGATTTCCGGTCCGCCACTCCCCCTGGGGCTGGTGCTTACCCCAAAGCTTTCTAATCGCCGACTGTGAGCCTTGCGGGCTCTGTTGGAGTCTCCGTCGATGGAACCGCCAGATATCATGCCTATTGTCCCTCGCAGCGGGGCTTTGCCTTTGTCTTTTGCCCCCTCTTCTCTAGGAGGAGTGGGTCTTCGGTGGTCCCTTAGGGGTGTCCTGGCGCGTTGATCGGAGGAACCCTCTGTTTCCCTCTGATCCGTCCGGTGAGGAGAGCGCTTCCGATCGGGGGACTTCCATTCTGCATACCGCTGCTTTCTCTTCAATTCGTAGCAGTCTTTGGTATCATGTCCTCCTCTTTGGTGGTATAAACAAAAGAGGTTGGTCAACTTGGGATGTCACTTCTTGGGCCGCGGGGCTCGGAAGGCCTCGATTTTGTGGACCGCTATGTCCCCGCCTCAGGGCATTTGGGGATGAGGACCCGGGCGGTCGTTGTATTTCAGTGGAGAGGGAGGGGCCTTGCGGTCGGACGGACCGGTCGGGACGTCGGCTCCCCTTTTCCGGGCCGACTGGGCCTCTTCTACCTTCACGTATTTGAGGGTCCGGCTCATGAGGTGATTGAAGTCTACGGGGGGTTTCTTCACCAGGGACCGGAAGAAATCGCCCTCCTGTAGGCCCTGTGAGAAGGCGCTGACCAGAATCTCGGGGGTAGCCCCGTGGACATCCAATGCCACTTTGTTAAACCGTTGGAGGTAATCCTTCAAGAGCTCTTTCGCTCTCTGCTTCATGGAGAACAGGTCTCAGGGAATCTTAAAATACCTCCGGCTGCCGGCGAAGTGCTGTAGAAACGTACTTTTGAATTCCTCGAAAGAATGAATGGATCCGGTCGGCAAGTGGTTAAACCATCTCTGCGCTGGACCCGTCAAGGTCATCCAGAAAACCCTGCATTTGACTCAGTCTGGATATTGGTGCAGTAGCGCTGCGTTCTCGAATTTACATAGGTGGTCTTCTGGGTTCGTCGACCCATTATACTCCCCGACGATCGTGGGGCGGAAGTGTTTGGGCAGGGGGTCGCCCAAGACACTCTCCGTAATGGCAGGCCTTTAGTTCCGCTGGCTCCGTTGGGAGCCGACCCTTTGCTCTTGGCGACATCTTGGGCCTTGGCCCGGGCGATCGAGGACTCCCCCGACTGCTCCGATGGGAGAAATGCTTCCACCGCGGGTCCACCAAAGGCCAGTGGTGTGTCCGCGGGTGTGAACAATCGTTGTCGAGTGCCAGACGGGGCCCCAACCGATGGGGCAGGCATCCCCGACGGTGGAGGTTGTGCCGGCTGCGGTACTTGCCCCTCGGCCTGCTATTGCTGTCAGATGAACTGTTGATATTGCATCCATGCTTTTTGCTTCTGTTGTCACGCGATTTGTTGTTGCTGCATGGCTTCCTGTACGGCAGCTGCAATTATCTGGGTCAGTTCGTTTTGCGAAGAGGACAAGTTGGATCTTCCAGTGTCATCCATTCTCAGTCTCTGCTTCAGGATTTAAAAAGCTTCCCACAGACGGTGCCAATTTGTTCCCGCGCGGAAACTTTCGAGGGATGAGTCACCGGTGAGCTAGAGATTCGTTGACCTGATCACCGTCGAGCGAGGTGAACATGCTGGTCTTCTAAGGCCCTAGCTCCGATCGAAGGGATTCACCGGTCATCTATTCCAAGGAACCGATCGGAGGGATTCGCCAGTCTTCGGCGTCCGAGCGACGAGACTTCTCTGATCTCTCCGATCGGGGACTTGCACGGGTCACGGAAAGAGAGACAAAGGATTAAAGGAGAGCTTCAGGCGAGAGACTTGGGGATCCCGCTCCGACGCTCAAGTCAGATCCGATCGAATAGAGGTAGTGGAAATAGTAAGTAAAGATAGATCAGGTTAGGAAAAACCTCCCCCGCAATAGTGACTTCCGTTTCTTTATATATTCCTTCGAGGTGTATACGGCCAGCATTAATGATGTGTACTGTTGAGGCATGAGTGAGCATATTCTGGTCTGAAAGTACCGTCGTTCTCCGTACTTCAGGGGAGTGTCTGGGGTACCATCGGGGGTGTTCTGATCGTGCTGTTGAGGGATGTTTTGGTCGTACTGTTGAGGGATGTTCTGATCGTACTATTGAGTGATGTTCTGGCCGTACTGTTGAAGGATGTTCTGACCGTACTGTCGGCGTTGGAGTCAAACCTCATAAGCATGCGCACGGACCAATGATAAGATCATTCCGGTCGGCTATATTATAAACCCGGCCGGGGACATACTTCAATCGATCGGGGGTTGTAGAGCACATCCGGTCGGATTGTAGACCTGACCGGGGACCTACTTCAACCGACTAGGCTTCATATGGCGCGTCTGGTCGGTGATGTAATATACCTCGACCTGATACCTTGATTCCGGTCTGTGATCTTAATCGTCTTTTATCGATCGGGATAATGATAACTGTACCCGATCAACTATATGGTACGCGTCCATTCGAGAGTTGAGAGATTCAATCAGATTTAGCTAATCTTAATCTTAATTGTGTGTCGTATCTATCCGTATTATAATGAAATCCTGATTCAATCACCCATATCAGTGATAGTTCAAATTCAGCTCGAGGGCTTACCCCGAACTGTGGACCATGAGACGCTCAGCCTGTGGGTTGAGGCTTGACTACACTACACCCCTACAACTTCCTGAGTCAAACAGCACAACGGGCGGCATGCAGGCATGCAGCAGCCACGCTGCCGTCTTCGAGCCCTTCTCGACCTCTGTCGCCGTTGCCTCCAATCACGCCCACATCGTCACTGTCATTGACGAAGCCTCCGCCACAAGGAATGCACCGTGCAGATCATGAGGAATTAACCAGCCGTGAAGGACAAGCCCAACTGACAATCTACTTGGGCTTGATTTCTACTCTTTGCCTCTATTTGTACATGTCCTTTAGCTTTCGTTTGACAACGACTTTGAATAACATATAGAGGTAAAAGATAAAAAAAAAAAAGACGTGTTATATTTCTATTATATAATATAACTTTTATTCTTCGTATAATTAGCACTCTAAACAAATTTTTATAATATAAATATTATGCATGTTTAATATCATATTTAATTTTTTGAATTGAAGATTCTTTTAGTCCTTTAGCAGATGATTAATGGTAAAACTTGTTTCTGTCAGAATTTCTATTGATCTCCCGTAACAAAATAAAACTCCACAAAAAATGTAATATTTGTAAAAGAAAACTTCTTTTTTCCAGAGAGAAGGTGTTTAAATTTAATAAAAATTAAAAGGGTATCCAGCTTTTTATTGGAATCGTCCCGCACTTTTTTTATTTATTATTAAAAAAATATTTATGTACATTTTAATTTAGTTTGATATTACTCTTATTTTTGATATTATTATAGTAAATATAAAATCATAAATATTATATAATTATAACACTTATGAATCATAACTGTTATAATGATATAATTATAATAATTATAATCTCATAACTGTTATAATATAATACATCAAAAATAAATTATCTATATTGTAACAACTATGATTCGTAAATGTTATAATATGATGTTTACTTATATTGAACAATGTTGACAAAAAATGAAGCGTTCGTATTTTAAGAACTTTGAACCATAAGTGCTACAATACAATATTATTAGTATTGTTAGAATATAATATTGATTAATGTTGATTAGAAATGAAGTGTTCATTTCACTATTAAAACATAATTTATTAATGTTAATTAGAATTGAAGTGTCAATAATATTATAATTCTATAAAAGTGTTAAAAATAAAATAAAATTTAAAAAAAAAGTAAAATATATAATAAAAAAATTAAAAACACATTCTTTTAATAATAAATAAAAAAATGTCTTTTAACAATTCTAATAAAAAAGAACGATCCTTTTAATTTTTGCCCTTTAAATTTTAGGGATCTATAATCAATTCTTTTCTCTTAGTTTATCCGCCCCAATAAACATACATCAAACGTCATTCCTTCCCTTTCCACTCCCCAAACTCTTCCATCCAAGTAAACACGTTCGATGGCGTAAGGAATCGACTATCACAAAGCATATGATATATACACATCTGGCGTGGTCAACGAAAATTTAGATGCTTCTGGACCACGTGACAAATAAAAAAATTCCCCTTCTGCTAGTCAAACAAAGATTAAAGTCAACGCTTCTGGAACATGTGATTATATGGGCGAGATCTTCGTGAGCAATGATGTCAGTCGCAATCTAATCCACAAATTTATTTGTAAAATAAAACTTAATAAATGAAATCTCGTACCCAATGCGAGAACCTTCCTCGCACAAGAATTAATAAACATATTCCGTTGCTATATATATATAAGCAAACGAAGCCTTCAACCTCGATCGGTTCCCCTTCAAACAAGTCACCGAAGCCTTCGACAGCATTTCCAAATCGATCCATGGAGAGGAACAGCTCTTTCGGGACGTCGTGGGCGGACCAGTGGGACTCCAGCAACCACGGCGGGTCGTCGACGGCCGCGGCGGGGGAGAATAAGAAGAGCGGCGGCGGAGGCCGGTGGAAGAGCGGAGCGGAGAAGACGAAGGCGGTGGCGTCGTCGGGGTTCAGGAAGGTGAAGGAAGGCACGGCCAGTGGCTTCAATTGGATCAAAAACAAGTACCAGCAGAGGAGGACCACTCCAAAACATTAAAAACCTCCTTGTTCGATCGTGTGTTTGTTTATGGCTTTTCATCGTTTTAATTTAAACCATGTTTTAATTTTATCTGTACATTTTGTTTTAGGGCGGATGTGATATGTGATTATATTTACATTATTATTATTATTTGATAGTAATTAAACAAGTAGTATGGGATTTTGGAATTTAAGAAGTGATTTATCCTAGGAAATCCGGGCGGGTAATAGCCTCTTTCGCGCACCCACGCGGGCAAGATGCCCTAGATCCTCAGGTCATCTAGCTCTCTCAATTCTGTTCGTGCACAACGATTTCCCCTACACGGAGGAATCCTTATTGTTAATCCTCTTTGACTTCGACCTCCGACAACTCCTAACGAATGTAATCATCGTATATTGCGGCATAGAACCGCTTCAGGTGAGACAAGCTACACCGAATGCAACACCTAGCCAATGGCTTGATTGGGTCAGGCATATGACTCCGCCACTGTCTCTCTTGGCCTCCTACCTCTCTCCACCCGATCAGTTGGTTCCCGACTCTCCGCAAGTGTGGTTGCCTACAGAGTCCGTGCGACAGCCTATATGATTGTATGTCGATCCACGTCAATATTCTCTTTTGTCCTCTATATAAGAGAAAACGACGATAAATAAAGGTACAATTTTCTTTACGCATGTACATGCCACTCTTCTCCCTTGAGTTATTCATTTTCTTCTTTTCTCACGTTCCTGCGAGTCTCATCTCTCAGCTTTGTGTTGACTTGATCGTTGAAGGAATCATGTCGGCCATGTCGGCTCCCACCGACGCTTGTTGACTCATAGGGCACCGAGCCCTAGCCGACTCGAGGACTAATGCAGCCGCAACTCAGAGGAGGACTAAGCCAAGAAGTATAATTTGTTCTTAATTTTAGTATGATTTTTCTTAATTTCAAATATCTGTCATTTATTTAATTTATTTAATTTATTTTTTCTTAAGTCGTCGTATCAATTAATGTTATATATTGATGTCATTACGTTTATGATACACTTTTGACAACACTTAATATCTTATGAAAGCGAAGCTTATGAGTTTCCACATCCATTTTTATGTATATTTGTGAATTTTTAAGATTTATCTTATCTTGCTATATTAATTTTTATATGTATGTTTAGTGCACGTCTAAATTGAATTATCTCATAAATTTTCTATTAAAATTTATTTATCTAATTTATAATTTGGATAATAATTATATATTTAGAAACATGCATATTGAGAATTTACTTTCAAATGGTCTATTAGATTTAACTTTCCTTTGCTCTGTGGTTATTGAATTTAGGTGGGAGATTGAATGAAAGAAAAAATATAGGTAGAATTAAATTTCTTTCCCTCTTGGTAACTAAAAGAATCTAACCAATTAATTTTCTTTCTATCCTTATTCTCGCATAATAGATTTATAAATCTTAGAATTTGGAAGGACTTAACTGCTTATCAAAATTGGCAGGCCATCCAATGGAAAGGCTATTTAAAAAAAAAAAAAAAAAACTAATTAAATAAAATTTGCAGGTAAGTGCATAAATGGAACATCCCTCTGTTACTTCTGCTCGGACTCCTTGTCCTCTCTTCCAAGGAATGGAAGTTCTCGGAGCCTTCCGACCTTCTCATGGTTTGTTCTCTCTGTTCCATTGCTAACACGAAAGAAGGTAACGGTGGCATTTGGCTTTTGGATGTGGAACAGCAAGTTTGAAGGTAACGCGAGCTTTTGTTCTTGCGATAAAAATTTGATTTTTATGCTCTGTGGAAAGCTGTCGAGAAAGCTGGGGTTTTTATGCGCCTGATGTCGCCACTGTAATCTGAGATGGAGTCCGGTAACGGGTTCCTGGATCCCAAGTGGCTTATTGATCCCAGGTTGCTCTTCGTCGGCGCAAAGATCGGGGAGGGCGGCCATGCTAAAGTGTACGCGGGGAAGTGAGTTTCTTTGTTCTCGACCAAATTGTTCGTTGTGTTCTTGAATTGCTTTAGAGCTTTGCTGTTCTTGGCTGCAGATACAAGAATCAAGATGTTGCTGTCAAGGTTTTGCACGATGGAAACGGCCCTGAGGAGATGGCGAAGAAAGCGACAATGTTCATGAGGGAGGTGACTGTGCTCGCACAAATTCAGCATAAGAATCTGGTCAAGGTTCAGTCTGTTGATGTTTATCGACTTCCAAAATTTTCCCTTTCTTTCATTGGATTATGGGTTTTGCATTTGTTGATGATCATGGTGTTTGATTCGTGCCAATTGCAGTTCGTTGGAGCTGTGAAGGACCCTGTGATGGTAGTGGTTACAGAGCTTCTGGTTGGAGGTTCTCTGAGAAAATACTTGAGAAACATGAGGCCAAGGAGCTTGGAGCCTGTTGTTGCTGTTGGCTTTGCACTGGATATAGCCCAAGCTATAGAGTGCTTGCATTCTCATGGGATAGTTCACTGTGATCTGAAGCCTGGTAATATTGAATGATATCTTACTGATATACATGTTCTTGGTTCGTTTGATTCTTGCTGTCACTCCTTTGATTTCTGCACATTAGCTATGATCCGGTCCGAGATCAAGGGATGGATTGACTCCGATCAAGTTGTCTTTTGCAGGGTCGAACTCTGGCTGGTCGATCGGTTTTCACTGAGTCGACTTCTGTCAGGTCGGCTTCTATCATGATCAGCTTCTTTCGGATCGACTTCCATCGGGTCGGCCCCCATCGGGTCGGCCCCCATCGGGTCGGCTTCTGTTGCGGTGTCGAATAGTCATATAGACTCGCCTGACGTCTTACACTTGTTTGATGAAGATTGTCAATGTCGGCCACCGGAAGGATTACAAAGAAATTAGAAGGAGGTCAAGGCATACATTGGCTTGGCCCTTCAACATTCAAGTCAAATATGAAAAGAAAAGAGTAAAAAAAAAATGCATAAGGTTCTTAATAGACACATCTCTAGAACCAGCATGTCTCCTTTACTTGGCCTCATTATTATTTTTTTTTTTTTGATAATCTAGATATTTAATTTTTCGAACCGATTAATTTTAGAAGTGATCGGCCTGACCCGCAAAATTTTTTCACTGACCATCAGGATGAATCAGGAAACACTAATGAAGGCTCATAAAGATGGTCAATGTTCTTAAACTCATTTTTCATTAGAAGAAAAATCTCCTATAATATACCTTTGCAAACGACGCATCCTTCTCTTTAATTGTCACTCCAATCCTCCATTACTGCCTTTTCGGTAACCAACGCCTCTCCCATCCTATAATTGAAATAAACTCCGTCTGAGGATGAATTCGGGAGGATCAGTCTGACCTAATTCGAGTTCATTTCGAGTTAAACCAACTTGACTAGAGGTCCGACTTAACCAGGATTCACGTTGACAGAGTTGTATATGCCATGTTGTATATGTCATGTGGTGCACGTAGCTCCCTCCACATCAAGCTAGAATGTTATATCCACAAAATATCTGAAGCCTGTTTGCTCTTGCTGGTGGCACACGGTCGTTTCATTAAATTGTATCATTACTTTCTGTTTTGGTTTGGCTAATCATGGAAACCAGTTAGTTTGCCAGCTATATCTATTTATCATCTTGTTGGAACTACAGTGGAGTTGTCATGGATGGATGTTTGATAACTATTTTACTACTCCTTTTTGAGTTTGTTCGATAAAAAAGACAAATGACTAGAACATATTGAAACAGATGTACATTAGTACGTTAGTGCCTGTTGCTGTTACAGAATTATAAAAAGATACATAAAAAATTATGAATAGGAATGCTCTACTGAGTGTTCTTCAAGTTTGCTAATCATTCAATTAGGACAGTAATGCTGTGTTTTATTATCAGAAACACAAATGTATATTCTCCCAAACAAAATATGTCGTTGAGAATGAAATTACCGACAAGAAACCGCGAAGAGCTCAACTTCCTAAGTCTGTTTAAGACTGCTTCATTGTTTGACATGAAATGACTGCACAAAACCTCCTTTCAGTTTCTACTGGTGAATAAAAGTGTTCTTCATGCTTCCAACTTCTAGTTCTTGGATCCCACGACCGTCTTTTCTTAGGTTAATTCTAGTTTCATCAGGCATTAAATATTGGACGACGTTCTGATACTTGTTTCTGTTGCAGACAACTTGCTATTGACTACAGATCTGAGAACCGTGAAACTAGTGGACCTTGGCCTGGCAAGAGAAGAAACACAAACAGAGACTATGCCTGCTGAAACTGGAACATGCCGTTGGATGGCTCCAGAGGTACTTCTCAGTGTTTTTTACAATTCGCTATCCTGCAGCTGAATCTGATCAGTTATCATTTGGTTGCTAATCTTTTCTCCTTTTGAAGTTATACAACAACGTAACATTACAGCGTGGTGAAAATAAACATTATGATCGCAAGGTGGATGTCTACAGCTTTGGAATGGTCTTATGGGAGATGCTTAGTAATCGGCTTCCATTTGAAGGCATGTCTAACCTGCAAGCTGCCTACGCAGCTGCTTTCAAGGTTGACTCACTGTGCTGCAAGGTAGTCTTGGTGTTTGAAGTGAGAGTTTATGTTTTTCTGTGTTTAGAATGTCAGGCCCAGTACAGATGACCTCCCTGAAGAGCTGGCTTTGATCTTAACTTCTTGTTGGGAGGAGGATCCAAGAGCAAGACCTGACTTCAGCCAGATTGTTCAGATGCTTCTGCGATACCTGTCCATTATTTCACCATCTCAACAAGTGTTTCCTGACGGAGCCATGAGTTCTCAGAATGTTGTTTTATCGCCTGATTCTCCTGGAACAAGTTCACCAATGGAAGCTCAAGCAGTCAAGGATTTGCCTGTTGAACTGGTCAAAAAAACATTTAAGCTGGGATTCTTCCACTGTTTCAATCGAATCAAATTGGCCTCCATTTCGTGGTATAACTGGTTGAACCGACCAGCTCAGACCAAGTCTAGCAACACTGGTGTTAGTGTGAAAGGAACAACAGAGAAAAAATAGAGAGGATGTTTTTCCTGCATCAGTCATTGCTACTGATCCCCATTCAAAGAGAAGATCAAGACCCTACAATTTGTTTCAAATGTATTGACAGATTGATCTTGTGATTGTTGCATTAGTTTGATTGCTGCTGGAATACTTGAAAGAACAAGAGTTATTCAAATGCAGAAATCTTTCCTTTTTTTCCTAGCTGATTAACAAGAAATGTCAAATATTTGATTGCTCAGTAGTTAAGACTCTTTTGGGCAGCAAGAACCCCATATGTGCTTCAAAGGCTCTATTCTCATCTCACATAATGAATTTTGATCCTCCATCTTGCATCAACAACTCTAATTTTTTATTAAAGACAAAAATGAACCATCTTGCATCTTCATCTAACTTGAGAACTCGATTAATCTTTATACTTCCTGAAGGCATCATACATACTTTTCAATATTTCACAATAAAAGACACTCGATATATGTGATTCAAGTGCTTCTAGGCCGTGTTGGATGTGTAGAAACAACAGCTCTGATATCAGATTTTGCATTTAATTTATCAATAATCAGAAGACCAGATATTGCATTCAATTTACCAATAATCATTGCACGAACAAGATCCATCTTTGAAGTGATGGAATCTATTACGGTCCCTTACGATGATTTCCCTCTCATAGACCTTCGAGATCAGCTTAGTTGCTGAGTGGCAATCAGTGCATACTCTGAGATTCTTTGACACTCTAATGGGAGTTCCAGGAGGAGATTTCATCAGGCCAAAGGCAATTGCCAATTTCTCACTATGGTGGGAAACTGAGACTTCTTTCTCATCCTCCTCTGCATCTAACCGAGCCTCGGCTGTGTTTGCCACATAACCAGCCAGCTTAATCTTTGTTATTATCTCATTGACTTTGTCGTATATCTCTTTTGATTGAGGATGAGAACTGTCTTCAGCAAAAAACTCAAAGATCATACCTTCGAATTCAATCAAACTACATCCCGGATCTTTTGCAATTCTCTTCTCTTTCATTTGGTTCCTCAATCTTACTGCATCCACCCATCTACCAACGGATGCGTAAATATTTGAAAGAAGTATGTAGTCACCACTATGCCTTGGTTCTAACTTAACGATTTGCTTCAATGCTTCTTCGCCAAACTCCACATTTTTGTGAACTTTACAGGCAGACAACAATGTTCTCCAGACAATGGCATTTGGTTCAATGGGCATGCTCTTGATAAACCAATATGCCTCTTCAATCAAACCAGCTCGCCCAAAGAGATCAACCATGCAACCATAGTGCTCAATCCTAGGACAAATACCATACTTTTTGCTCATGTTATCAAAAAAAACCCGACCCTCCTCAACTAAGCCTGCATGGCTGCAAGCAGATAGAACACCGATAAAAGTCACGTCAGTTGGCAGAAATTTTGCTTCCAGCATCGAAGAGAAAACCTCTAATGCCTGTCTTCCCTGCCCATTACTCGCTAGGCCCTGAATCAGCACAGACCAAGACCAAGCATTTCGGATTGGCATATTTTCGAACACTTCGAGTGCATTATCCATGCACCCACATTTGGCATAGAAATCCACCAGCGCAGTTCCCAGAATAACAGTGAATTGAAAGTTCTTTCTTTTGGTGTAAGAATGCACCCACTTGCCCGTCTCAAGAGCACCTAAATCTGCACAAGAAGAAAGAACGCTGACCATGGTCACCTCGTTGGGCTCGACAATAGCCTTCTGCATATCATGGAAAAGGGCAAGAGCTTCGCGAGACCGATTTGCCTGCGTGTAACCAGATATCATGGCACTCCAAGCGACGACATCGGAATGAGGCATTTCGTCGAACAACTTTCTCGCTGTTTCCACCTCTCCACACTTGGCATACATATCCACCAGAGCAGTGACCAAATTTTGGCATTCTTGAAGCCCATTCGCCTCGACATACTCACCTATCCATTTGCCCAAGTCCAGATCCCCCAGCCTCCCGCACGCCGTCAGAACACTGATCAGAGTGACTTTATCGAAAGCCACTCCCCGCTCAAGCATGCTGCGGAAGAGCTCGACAACCTCCCTCCATTCCCCGACCTTGAAGTACCCAGCGATTATCGCGTTCCAAGTTACTATACCTCTCGTCGACATCCCGTCAAACAGCTTCCGCGCAAGCCCGACCTCGCCACAGCAGGCGTACATATGGATCAAGCTATTCACCACAAACTCCTCCGAGTGGAACCCCACCTTCAGCGCGTGGGCGTGGACCTGCTCCCCGCATCGGAGCGAGAAAACCCTGGAACAGGCCTTGAGTACGCAAGAGAGCGTGTGCTTATCGGGCCGGGCGCCGCGGTCGAGCATGAGGAGCAAGAGGGCGAGGGATTCGTAGGGGCAGCCGTTGCGGGTGTAGGCGCGGATGAGAATGTTGTAGGCTTGGGAAGTAGGTCGAGGTGATGCCCCAAAGACCTTGACGGCGTAGTGGAGGCTGTCGGGGAGGAGGAGGGCGGAGCATTCGAGGAGGTTCTCGACGACGGAAGGGAGGTGCGCGGCGCCGGTCTTGACGAGGTGGCCGTGGATCTGGCGGAGGTCGTGGACAGTCTTGCATCGGTGCAAAAGGAGGGTCTGGCGGTTGCCCCCGGTGGCGAGCAGCGTCGGTAGAGACGGCGCGGCCTTGGCGGGAATGATAGGGGCTGCAGCCGCCATTGACGCCCTCAAGCTGCTTCGATTATCTTCCACAAAGTTCACAGCCTGTTGGGTGGGGCCGCAACTGCAATTTTATAGTGTCGGTGGGATCCGTCCGTGGCCCAATAGAATTCTAGCAAAGTTTGTATTTTGGATGACCATTTACTTAATTTCAAAAGAACTTATTAAAACTTTATCAATTTTATTTTTTATAAGGTAAATGTATATGATACAGTAGAATTTAGGATGTCCGCAGTCGAATACTTCTTGCTAATGGCGGAGTCTTATGTTTTACTTAGTAAATATGATTCTACTCAAGGTCAAGATGCGATGGACTCCTCCGATAAGTGAAGTGTCACACTACATCAACAATAAAAAATTAAAAAAAAATTATACATAATATTTAAGAGATAATATTTTTTAAAAAATATTTTTTTTTTTACACCACTTTTAATAAAAATTATTATTTATATTTTTTTATAAAGATAATATTTTTTAAATAATCATTGTCTATTAATTTTTTTTTATCAGAAATAATATTTTTAAAAAAATATTATCTATGAACATCTTTTTAAGTATCTATGATAATAATTTTAAAAGAAACATTATTTATAAACTTTTTTTAGAGCTTACGACAACGTTTTGATTGTAGATATATATTTTTTTAAAAATATATATTAATTATTTCTTATACACAGTTTTTCTTTAAATCTTTGTATATTTTTATTTCATGCTTAACAAATTAAAATACATAATCATTCTAAAAAAAAAACTCAATCCCTAATTCTCAATCCCGTCACCCTCGTCTTTACCCAAAATTTACTGCTCCTCCACTAGAAAATGACCAGTGATCAATGTCGTACCTAAGATTTTGATGGCATGAGTCACTAAAAAAAAAGAGAGCTCCTTTACATGTCATTCATAATTTCTTATTCAATACCGATCATATTTTTAATTTTCTTTTCCTTAATCATTTTGTTATTGATATTAAAGTATTTATTAATATCTTCTATCTGACTTTAAATAAGTGTCTTTTTTCTTTATTTCCTTTTTATTTTTTGAGATCCAAATAAATATTTCGAAGCCATGATTATATACTATATCTAAAAAATATTTAAAAATAATATGTAAAAACTAAGAAATAAGAATAAGAAATAAATAATAAGAGGGGGGAAAAGTTTTAAGGGATAATCAAGAAATTTATTTATTAATCTTTACCTTCGATCGGTAGTTGTACACGAACAATAACTTTCTTGAATAGGTACACTAAAGAGTTTCTTGGTTTGGTGTGACCAACAAGAGAATGTTGGCTCCGATAGTGAGTGATAGTAGATAGCAACACTTGCTGTGTTGAACAATAAGCAATAGTCTGAGTACGTTGAACAATAAGCAATAGTCTGAGTACGTTGAACAATACGCAATAGTCTGAATAAGGGGAGGGAGAAGGATAAAGAGACTATTATAAATCGTTGTTACTGATATGAAAAAGAGAAATTATTATTGTGAAGAGAGAGGAAATAAAAACTTATTGCTCTTGCTGCTTACTATTGGTGTCTAAAAAATAAAGAAAATTGATTGTTGTTGGTTGGCTGGAAAAAAAAGGAAGAAAACAATAATATTATTGTTGTCGTCGAAGAAGAATATAGCATAAGAAATAAGGAAGAAAATAAAGAGAGAATAAAAAAGAAGAAGTTGATGTCGTGAGATTGTGGATTGTTGTATGAGGAGAGAAAAAAATAAAATAAAATTTTCTCAAAAATACTTTAATTCATTTTAAATTGACTGAACTAATATAACTCATGAACTTAGTTTGACCATAACTTGATCAAATTAAGTTCAATGTAATTCTTATTTTCATGTCTATTTGTCATTTTAAATTGACTGACCTAATATAACTCATGAACTTAGTTTGACCATAACTTGATCAAATTAAGTCCAAATCAATCTCAGTTTGAACCAATGTAATCCTTATTTTCATGCCTATTCGATGGATTTCGATTGGACCCAATTCGATTTAAATTCTAAAATTTCATTTTGTGTCCAACGATACAATTTGCTTATTTAATTTAAAATCTAAT
>JBBUKS010479880.1:0-16741 GCA_038050645.1 Hedychium gardnerianum
TGTTAAGGTGGTGTAGTGCATTTTACTATAACTTTGATGAGATTGAATGTGACTATATGATATTTATATTTATTTTCAAATAAAATAAAAGGAATAATCATAAAAGATAATCCCTTAGAAAACGATGAGCCTCTCTAAAAAAATTAAGGCATAGATAATGAGAAATAATTTCTAGTTGTTTGATTCTAAGAAGTTAGAAAATTCATTTATGTTGAACATTTTCTTTTCATGTATAAGATAGTATATCATAAACATTCTTCTTCTATTTTTTTACTTCACTCAACACAACCCTTGTGTTCCCACCCTACTACTTCCTTTGACCTGATCCAAATAATTTACCTTACTCAGTAACTATTTTTAAAATAGTTTTCTTTAGATATTTTAACATTTATTATTATTATTATTATTATTATTTCATATTTGAACATTGTAATAATAAATATTGTTACCTGTTAAAATATATTCTTCATATATGATGAGCGAAGATACATCACTATTCACGTTTTTCTTTGTGCTTATCTTATGCAGTTAAGCAAGGTTTCCATGTCGGTGATGGAGGTTGTTGGTAGAAACTCTCATTTCTTGCAGGGCGTGCATCCTTTATTATTCTCTATGTCGTGATCGACCGATCGATCGATTCTGATTTTTTTTTTCTTTTTCTTATGTGCAATCATTTTTCTTATGTGAATCAATGACGTCGTGAAGGGACTTGTTCCCTTCAACAGCAGGGAACTGCATGCTAGAAAGCTAGCTTATGTTTGTTAACCTTGATGCCATTCTCACAGAGCCTCATCAACAGGGCCAATGATGATATTTGAATCGCGATGAGAGAGAGAGAGAGGGAGGGACAGGTGTGAGAAAGATTACAGAAGTCACAAGCTCGCAGAAGCAAAGAGATAAAGGTAAGGGAGGACACGTGTATCTGCTGTACGTTATGAAAAAGATAGCCCTCCCCTTAGCAACACCATGTCACAGCACGCTCACACTCTCAATGCAGAGATACGGAAACCCAGTCTCGGCTCCCAACGTACGCGGTTGGGACACCGTGAAAAGAAAGAGAAGATACGGCCTCGTCGCCCCCAGCAGAGCAACCCAAACTCAAACCAGTCAAGCCAGGCAAAGGAAAGGAAAGCATGGCATGGCATGGCATGGCACATGGCATGGCGATACGACACCGCACGCAAGATTGCAACTGTTGCAGAAAATCCACACTGACTTGTCAAATGTCACTTCTCCACACCTCAAATCATAAGACTGTCAGCGATGCGTCAATCACTTCCCTCCTCCGCTTCTTCAACTTCTCCCACTTCTCCTCTTCTCCCCTGCCCTGCACTGCCCTCTGCTGCTCTGCGCAACACGAGCTAGCTAGCCACGGTGGTCAAGGCAGCGTGCATGGCTCCTCCCTGCCTCACTGCTAATGCTGCCACTGCCCTCGCACCAGTCCCCATAACTCCAGTCCCAATTAAAACTCCTGCCCCTGACGCAAAGCACGAGACCGGCTCCAACCCAGTCGCTTTTTTAACCTATAACTCACTCACACAGTGTACGCATAGGTCAGGTAAGGTAAAGGAAGGCAGGCAGGCAGGCAGAGCGGAGAGGACTGCAGTTGTTTAATCAAAATTATTAATTTAATTTATTGCTTTTATACGTACGCACGTACTAACTGTGATTATTTAATAAAAGTTAAATCGAGTCCGACATGGTCCATTAGATATGTATTGCAATCAGTGGTGAGGGGGGCCGGCGCGAGAAGGGGATGAATGGATCCATCACAGAGTGGGGCATCATTAGCTGAGAATATCTAAGAACTGTTAGAGTCGTGGGCCACCCATGATGTGGACCTCTCAATGAACTGGTTCCCCAATCAACATCCGACCAGGGATATTGATCCAATTTATTTCGAGGGATTTATTTATATTTATATATATTTATCAGTTCCTCTTTGTTGTTTTCTAACTTCTTTTTCCCCCAAATCTAAAGAGTAAAGTTATGAAAAAGGTTTAATTACTGATTAGCTTGCCAGTACTCAAATACGTACGAGAAAAGAAGAAGATTAGCTTGTTCTGATACGTACGTAGAGTAATAGTAGATTAGTAAAAAAAGGGCGTGCAATTACTTTAGCAGAAGGAGCTGTCACAGAAAGTTGGTGCATTTTTTAAATGTACACCATCCCAAGTTATTGCGTTTGTTTTCCCTTCTCAGAGCAAACATCTGCATCCAATTTCCTCATTTTACCACCTCAATTATTTTATATACCTCAGCCGCCGAGCACATCCATCCAAATTGCTCTCCCTTTCTTGCAAGTTGGCGTTGCCAACATACTCACACCGCAGATAATTTCTTCTTTCTTCTTCTTCTTCTTCTTCTCCTCCTCCTCCTCTCTGTCTTTCTCTCTCCAGGGAAAAGAGAGAAAAGAAGGAGAGAGAGGAAAGGAAATTGTAAGCTTCGGAAATATGCAGATGGGAACGAAGAGCATGAAGTAGAGGAGGAGCATGACAAAAATTTCTTCTCTCTTAATTTCTTCTGATAGGCAGAAGCTAGCTGAGGTCTTCCTCTCTGCCTGACAAAAATCTCCTCTGAACCTTAAGCTAGTGAAAGGGAGAGATCAGAAGGAGGAACAGTACGAGATCAGAAGGGGAGAATTAATTAAAGAAGGTAGAGTTCATGGAGGAGACCCTCAAGTCCCTCTCGTTGGACTACCTCAACTTGCTCATCAACGGGCAGGCCTTCAGCGACGTCACCTTCAGCGTCGAGGGCCGCCTCGTACACGCGCACCGCTGCATCCTCGCCGCCCGCAGCCTCTTCTTCCGCCGGTTCTTCTGTGGCACCGACCCGCCCTCCCCGGGCCTGCTCTCGTCGCCGCGCCGCTCCGGCGCAGTGCCCACCGCCGTCATCCCGGTCAACTCCGTCAGCTACGAGGTCTTCCTCATCGTCCTCCAGTTCCTCTACAGCGGCCAGGCATCGGTGGTGCCGCAGAAGCACGAGCCCCGCTCCAGCTGCGGCGAGCGCGGTTGCTGGCACACCCACTGCACCGCCGCCGTCGATCTCGCCCTCGACACCCTCGCCGCCGCCCGCTCCTTCGGCGTCAAGCAACTCGAGCAGATCACGGAGGTCTAATTAATTCTCTCAAACTTCACGCTTCCTTCCGATCTATCTATATATAAATCGATCCATCTCCCCTTTCCCAATTCCTTGGGGCTGAAACAGTTCTATTGCCTTGGTTACAGTTCATTTGTCCTTCTCAATGAAGTGGCTGGCTTCCCTTTTCTTTTTTTTTTCTCCACCCTTTTTTGGGAACATTGAACTCCAATAATGTGTTTCCTCTTTTTTGGATATGTTCATCTACTGTTCCTCTTCTTCTTCTTCTTCTTCAACCTTCTATGGCTTCTGCTCACAGTATGAAAGACATCTTTCATACCCTATTCCCACAGCAAATCGATGAGCAGATGTCGACCATCTTTCACCTATCATGGACATGCATTTCTTCTAAATCAGATCCTTTTTCCCTCTTAATTAAATCTTCCGCTCCCTTTCCTGTCACAATTTTCTTGAATTGGGAGAGCTGGACTATTGCTCTCTCGCAACTCACAGCCTCTTCTCTTCTCCTTATATTTTATGGAAGAAATCAAGCAAGAATTCTTTACGTGGTTAGTTTTAATTTGTTGCAGAAGCAATTGGCGAGCATGGTGGAGAAGGCGTCGATCGAGGACGTGATGAAGGTGCTGCTGGCGTCGCGGCAGCAGGAGACGCAGCAGCTGTGGACCACCTGCTCCCACCTCGTCGCCAAGTCCGGCCTTCCGGCCGAGGTGCTCGCCAAGCACCTTCCCATCGACGTGGTGGCCCAGATTGACCAGCTCCGCGTCAAGTCCCTCGTCCGTCGCCCTTCCTTCATCCCCCACCACCAGCTCGACCTCGGCGGGCCCTCCGTCGACGTCGAGGACCACCACCACAAGATCCGCCGCATGCGCCGCGCGCTCGATTCTTCCGACGTCGAGCTCGTCAAGCTGATGGTCATGGGCGAGGGGCTCAACCTCGACGAGGCGCTTGCGCTCCACTACGCCGTCGAGAACTGCAGCCGCGAGGTCGTCAAGGCGCTCCTCGAGCTCGGCGCAGCCGACGTCAACTGCCCCGCCGGCCCCGCCGGCAAAACTCCCCTCCACATCGCGGCCGAGATGGTGTGCCCCGACATGGTGGCCGTGCTCCTCGACCACCACGCAGACCCCAACGTGCGCACCGTAGACGGTGTCACTCCGCTCGACATCCTCCGCACCCTCACCTCCGACTTCCTCTTCAAGGGCGCCGTGCCGGGTCTGACGCACATCGAGCCCAACAAGCTCCGGCTCTGCCTCGAGCTCGTCCAATCAGCTGCCATGGTGATGTCGCGCGAGGATGCTAACAATTGCGCAGCCGCCGGGAACAACCAGGTTTACCCCCGACTGAACCAACAGGAAACCGGCCCTTGCAACACGAGCTGCTCCAGCCCGAGCATGGTCAACCTCAGCCTCGATTCAAGGATGGTATATCTGAATCTCGGAATGGCAGAGCAATTTGGGTGCAAGATGAATGATGGTGGCGGTGGAGGCGATCAGAGCGGCAGCAGTCGATCACAAGGCATTGGTCCTTCATCCTTGTACCATTCCCATGGCTTCCCCTAACTTGTGTGACATATTAGTCACATCATTCTATAATGCCCAATGCATGGTCAGGGGTGATCGATGATACCTTTTAGCAAGGATAGTAGCATTGTTACTTTTTGGAAGAATTCGGGAAGAAAAGCAAGAAACTAAAAAAAAACTAGGGCATGTGGAGCTGTGGTATGAAGTCAGAGAGCTGTGAGAAAGATGAAAATTTTAATATCATTTGAGTTTAAATTAATTTGTCTGGATTGATGTTACTCTCCTTTGGTGTTTATTGGGTGTTGGGGATGCACCAGCATGTGAGTGATTTCAAGGGGGAGACAACAAGAATCTAAGGAAGCTGTGCATGGTGGAGGAGAAATATAATATATATTCAGGTCAATCTTTTCTTTTCTCTCTTGGCCTCTCATGCATGATATTATATATATATCTAGACTAGTAACTTCTGTTGTATTTATATATTACAGAGCAACTACTCGAAACTCTTATCTTTAGCTTTGTCTAGCTAGTAGGATCATGATCAGCCAACAACTCTTACCATTTCCCTACTTTTCTTTCTCTAGGTAATCAAATTGCTTCATTTTCCTACTTTTACTATAATTCAATCTTGTGTTTTGATTTATACTTATGTTTTTTAAAATATATATATATATAAAAATAAGGAATGCAATTAATACATACATATATGGATATTATACCTTCTCCTTAAGTGATGTGCTCTACCTTCCCGTGAGGCTTAAAATTAAAGCACACAATAGTTCTTACAGTGGTTGAACATTTTCATTTTTCTTTTCTTTTTTGCATGTAAATATATCTATCTATATCTATGCATGATGTTCAGAGGAGATATTATTTCAGCTGTTGACAAACAAGGTCATGGCTTTGCATGAGTAGTGTAGCATAGAGTGTAACTGAAAACTACTGTGACTGCATCAAAACAACTTAATTAGCTTGTTTAGTTTAACTGTAATTTTGAAGGATTGTGATAGTGCATTGCACTTCATTATTTGCCTTTGAGCTCTACATATTATATTTTTTCATGTTTGTCTGAGTCACACAGTCCTTTCATATAAAGGTATCCATGCATGTAGATTGTGACTTGCAGTTCTTAGTCAAGTTCTTGTGTATTGTGATGGAGTTCTTGATGGGATTGAGCATCATGAATCACCATTTTCTTTTGTTATTCTTTTGGAAACCCTTCTTCTCATATAATATTCATAAAAATAGGTTTAGTTGTTCTTTCTAAAGATATGTATACTTGTGGATTAAAATTTGAAGTGTTATTCATAAACTATGAAATGAAAGCAATATCACTACAATGTTAGGTTTTCGAACATACTCATTTTCTCCAAACTTCATGAATTTTCCTCTAAAGCATAAAAGGGAAAATTAGAAAAAAGAATTGAACTAAGGCTCTTGAGACCAATGAATAGGATGAACTCTATGGATGTGTCCATCTATATAGTAAATATTATAGGATGCACTAAAAGAATTAAATAGCTTTTATTTAAAGTTTTTAGGTACATATTGAGAAATTTAAACCTAAAATATATAAAACAAGCAACTAACTAATAATTGAAATAGTTAAGTAATTAAAATAATAAAATAAAATAAAAATCCTCAAAGTGGAATGAATAAATGTCCAAAAGGTCCAACATATATAGAAGATGTCACAGAGATTTGACACATTCAAAATTAGAAAAGATCTACAGTACTAATGTTAGTTAATAAAATAGTCGATATAAATATGTGGTAGGCTGTCATGTATAATAAGTAATACGATAAAAATACAAAATAATATTTTTTTTTTTAGCATAGGTAGCAAATTAGGCAAGAAGGTACGATGTTTCAACCTAATAATATATGCATAATTAAGTAATTTTAGGATTTTATAAATACAGATAAGCACGCTAGAGGTTGATATTTGATTGAATAAGGTTCAAAAAAAAATCCTATTTGGCATGTGAGATGTGGTATATTTTTTTTTCATGAACTAATGAAAATGAGAGTAGTAAAATTTCTAACACTAAACAAGTATGATGATTCTACTAAACAATCTAAGCATGTAATGCGTAAACTAAACATGAAAATTATGAGCAAATACCTTGTAACTTAAATAAAAAATAAGTCTTAAATCATGCATATCATAGTTCAAATAAGCAATGGAAATAGTATAAAGAATCAAAAGGGTTTAAAAAAAAACAAAAAATGTACGTTGTTAAAGAGTAACTCAAAATTAACTCAAGATTCACCATAGCCCTTTAAAAAAATTCAAAATTCACTCAATTGCTACCCGACAATGAAGATTTTAGCAATGAATTGTATCATTCTAAGCGCATCTTGTGATTTTTTTTTTCTCTATATAGGAATTAGGGCATCCGTATTCAACTTAATATATAAATGTTATAACACTCAAATGGTGTTACAATTGTGGATCAATATGGATGAGTGTTATAACATCCCTACATTAATCGCGTTCACTTCTTTGAATGTTGTTAATGAATAGATTTTATAAAAAAATAAAAAATAAAAAGAAATAAATTTTGGATATAAAGAATAAAGATAAATAATGGATAATGAAACTCACAAATAATGAATATTAATGTTAAAATGAATATGAGTGTGTGTTAATAAAAAGGAGGTATTAACATAATAGACATATATTAACATTCAAACTAATACAGATGTCCTTATAAGGTCATGATTCTAACGGGGGAGGAGTGATTTTGATTTAAAATACTCCTAATGAGTTTTAGGACAAGTTAAGTATGAGTTTTAAGAATATTAAATATAAAATGAAGAATATTCTTGTAATTATATCTAAAAGTGTGAATGAAGATAATTATAATTCAAATCTACTAAAAACAAATATTTAAGAGTATTTTTCCTTAAAAAAAACATGAGTAAATACATTACTATAATTAGGACATATGGAAAGAATACTAATGGTGCTAAAATCCCAATAGTATTTGATTAGTGCATGCACAAAGAATACTAATGGTGCTAACCCTTCCACCATGCAACACACATTTAATAAATCACACAATTGAAATCAAACCCAGCTTAATTTGTTATCTGAAACAAACAAAAGTTCATACATAAAACTAAGAACAAAGGGAACTAACTCACAACCTTTAAAGGTAACTTACTAAGACTCTTGGTGCCCTATAATCATCACTTTCTTGAAAGGATGTTTATAAACAAATAAAAGCAAAACCTTTCAAATTGCGGTTTTAAGCACATGATTCGTTTGGATCTAACCATTAGGATCAATTGTGTAATATCGATATTTTTGATTGGCAGATCAATTCATTATGTTTTTTTTTTTTTCATAACTCCAACATGATTACGAAAAATGCTATAACCTCCATCATTTCACTAGTGGAAATCATATGTAATTGATCGACAGGAGAGCAGAAGTTGCACATTATTCTTCTAATTTCATTTGCTTGATCAACTGGAATATATGCCAGATCAAGCTCGTCCTTAGGAAAGAAACTTATGATTTGTTCCTTTTTGCACCCAAAAAAGAGTGAACTTATTCGTATTTGATCACTAGAGGCAATTAGCAAGACAAACTGTAGTGGGGTACGTGAGTGATCTCTGTAAAGGATATGGAGATGGAGATGGAGATGGAGATGGAGATGTCCCTCCTTTTGGGATTTCTTCTTACCTGCCTTCATTTGATTTAGAGATTATGAGGCATCTTGACAAGAACAGCGACCGTTCGCATTCAATTCAATTCTCCACCCACCACCAGAATCCAATTCAAGGAGGTCAACTCATTTCACATCTTGCTTTAAAGGGCATGGCGTGCCTTTAACTGGCCCCTCAGGCCAATTCCAAGTGCCATTCAGGCCTCTGCTCAATGCCCAGGGAGAAAGGGAGAAAGGAAGAAAGGGAGAAGGGAGGGTGATGGAATTGGTAGGGGACGCACCTAAACGATGGATTCTGTAGAGCCCAGGCAATACGATTGGATTGGAATTTTGCAGATTTGTCGATATGTAATGATTTTGAAGACTTTTTTTTTTTTTATACTTTAAAGATGAATAAAGATACTTAATATTGATTTATATATATATATATATATATATATTTATTTAAATGTAATAGAAGTGAATGACTTGACACGTCATAAATAGAACATGAACGGGTTAAATTTGAAACTTCGACATTTTACTGAGTTCATTGTTATCCATTAATTGATGAATTTAAAAAAATTTAAATTATATTGATAAAAATCTTTTTAATATATTTATATCTTTAGATTTAAATTTGATAATATTAATTAAGAATAATAAATTTATAAATTTATAAGATCTAGAACAATAATACTTATTAATTAATACCACCAATTAACACCACTAATGAATTTTTAAAATTCTTCTTATTCAAAAAATATCAAATTTTTTAATTTCAAATGAAATTGACTATAGACCTAAAAACTTCAAATTATTTCAAATTCAAACCAATATACTTCTACTTCTGTTAGTCATGCACTCATATTTAAATTAGATAATATATATTAAGAATAATAAATTTTTAAATTGAGAAGGTTCAATAAAATTTATTATAAAACTTAGAATAATAATCGAACAAGAATTCTTAAAACTCTCATTATTCAAAAAAAATATTAGAGATCAATCAGTCAGATTCGAATCATTGAAACTTCGTAGTAATTTAAACAAAAAAACACAGACGAAAAAAATGAAGTGACTTGACAGGACGCAAAAGGTTCTTATTTACAGCACTGTATATGTCCAACTAATTCTCATGCTATTTAAGCGAGTAGAACGGTCACTTAAGCAAAGAGAGTTTTGCTTCGGGTGCGCTACATTACTGATCTGAAAAATTTATGTTAACTAAAACAAGCCTCTGCCAGCTCACAAGAACACGAGGAGTTTGGATAAAGAACAAGGGCATCACTGTTCCTTCCAAATTCTTCCGGTTACCCTAAGTTTCAGCTCCTTCCGATCCCCTCCTGAGAAGAACAGGGCCATGTTACGCTGGATGATTAGCCCATCGTAACTGTCTCTTACCTTTCGATGGCTATCGCGTATGCTTCGAGGAACCCCTTGCCAGGTTATCTTCCTCCCGTAGCCTCCAACCTCAAGGCTATAGCTGTAGCTTTTGGCTTCACTGTCATCGCCCATAAATCTCAGGAATGCAATGTATACAGGTGATGTGCCCAGCTGAAATGCCTCAAAGTGTAGGCAGAAGTACTGTCCAAAGCAACTGAAAACCTAAATAAAGCACAGCATCATTTGTTTGAGTCCACGCAGAAGATAAACTGAACGACATAATGATCATATTTAATAATATCATCCGAGAGCTTTAAATAATTAGAAAAAAGCTTAAGCTCGTGACAATGGTTTGCTTGCACAAAAGGTAATAGTTAACAAGGAAAAAAAAATAAGCCAAGAAGTTTGAGGTCGACCCTTGATATGATGGACAGTTAATTCTGCAGAAATCAAGTTTACAAAGTATTGATCTGGGTAAAGGCAATTCAATCCTATTCAATCTTAAAAAAACAAAAACAAATAGCAATCATACTATGCCTGTCTAAGAAGAGACGAGTACTATCAGTCTACGCAATATCATGCTCAGCTGAAGAGACACAGATTAACCTAAAAATTGGAGTGAAGTAAATCTATGTTCCCACGAGTTTTAGGGGGGACCTACATGATTAACTAGATCACATAGTTAGCAAATCAAAGAAGTTTTAGAAGCAAAAGTATCAGACCAAAATAACAGCTAGAGATATTACCGTCAACATCCATGTAGCATTCTCTACCTCATGCGGATTTGACTTTACATATCTATGGTTGAAAGTGCTTCCACTGTGCATGTCAACCTTGTGATCATCCTTCAAGTGAGATACCAAATAAGAAATGTCACCAACAACTGTGCACTCAGATCCAGCATAGGGACAATTATAGGGTCTAAACGTGCATTGTGATTCATGTTTCAGCTTACAGTAGTATGGATAAATACCCAAACAACCAAAGCTTTGATATTTGCAGGGTAATTCAAGAGAAGCCGCAACCTTCTCTAATGCAAGGCATCTTATGTTGCCTAGCTCATGCCTGCAAGTGGGGCATCGATTATGAACTCTGGGTTTGCATCCAGAACATAGTGTATGGCCATTTGAGCACTGCATACAAAAGAAAAGGAAAAAATTTATTAAAAAAAAAAACATATTCCACATAATTTTTAGGACAAAAACATTGAATGATACATAATACATTTAACTATGCCCAAGACTGTAATTGCATAAATAACTTTTTTATTCATGCCTTATATTGTAATTTCATAAACTAACTCTTTTATAATCACATATGGGCTTATTTTTTAACACTTTATCACATTATATTGAGGTGAGGGAAAGTCTACTGAGGCGTCCTGTTAACATTGTTTGTCAAGAGTTGTTAAATTTCTGATCAAAGTATGCTCCATCACTCTTCTATCTCTTCTCTGTTCTTCCTCAGTTTTGTTTTTCTTCTTCCTCTGCTCCTCTATTCAGTTGCAGTGGGAAGCAAACCCCATGTAATTTTTCTCACTCACCTTTTCTTTCTATACGAATTTCAATCTCATTCTCTGAGCAAATGAAAAAAAACATGTCCTCACAACATAAAATCATCATCAAATATATTTGTCTCAGCTATTTGAATTTTACCCCTCTAGTCTAATGTACTTCCTACCAGGAAAATCTCATCACATATTCATTGATTAATCCCAAAGCTAGAATATTAACAAAATAGAAAAGAGTTTATCCCTATAAATTGCAACAATTAGATAGATGGCTCATTGGGATGCACGAAGCACTATTTATTTTTCACAACCCAAGGTGCTCCTAAATTGTATTTTAGGTGTTACCAAATTATATCATAAACGTTACGAAAATTGTATCCCATATGCTACAAAGTTATGTTGTAGATGCCACCAAATTGTATTATAGTTGTTGTAAAATTACATCATAAGTGCTACCAATTTGTTTTATGGATCTATCGAATTGTATCCTAGGCACTATATATTGGTCCTATAAAAATTTAAGATAAGGACTATCTAATTATATTGTAGGTGCTAGCTACCAAATTAATATATAGATACTATCAAATTGTATCTTAGGTTCTATGATATTAGAAGAAAACAATAGTGTTTTAAATTCATGCACAAATCTACTTTAGAATTCAAACAGGAATGAGCCTTGGTACCAATCAGTCATGGTAACCAATTTAAAATCTAGATTTAATTATATCCACTATATTAATTAGAGTCACAATAAGATCTTGATCATGCCTATTTAGTCAAGATTAGGTCTTCATCACATCCTAAAAAGATAAGATCACATTCGCAAAGTCAAGGTTAAGTCATGTTTGATTTTAATTGGGCTAACCTTAGGACTTTATTAGGTCAACTTGGGGTTGGAGAGAACTTAGGATTGATTAGGTTAAACTCGTGACTTACCTTATTGTTTCCCTTAGATCCACCTAACATGTATAGTCGAGCTTGATTGAGGCTTGACCACTCAACAGATTAGTGATGAATGGAACAAATGAGCTCATGCCCTTTTAAACTTTACTTTCTGTAGAATTCTTCTTAAGTTTTTTTTTTTCAATTTTCCTTTATTCATTCTGGCTTTCTAATTCAATCCAGTTTACTCAATTTGATTAATAGAAATGATGATATGTTGTAAATCGTCTTCTTTTGTCATTAGAAGACAACCAAAGCTTTGGATGATCATCAAACTAATTATGGACACCAAGGATTTTTTTATCATGATAGAAAACTAATTCATGAAGTAAATTGATATATATGAATTTTGTCTACTGTGTAAAAAGTCTCTTGATTAATATTTTACACTTGGATTAGTTGATCGTATAAACTCGTACATTTTTTTTTGGTGTTTACTCCTATTATGGTCAGATCACAGCAAATAGAGAAGTCTGCTAGGATTTTTAATCCCATCTCGAACTTCGATTTTGGGTGATGGGATAGAGGTGGCTGAGGTGTTAGGACAAATATTAGAGTTGGGTTTGGTTCACATGAGCTGGTTTGAGTTCATGTTGCTTGTTATGTGTATTCAACTCGATCAAGTTGTGGCTTGTCCAAAGCTCATATAGTTTAACTATTGTCGATAGTTGTTGGATTCTAAGCACATGTATTCTAGCCAACTCCCCTTTGTATTAGGTTTCAAAAAAGTGAAATTTCATACAGAAATATTCTCTTCCAAATTTTTAAAATTCTTCTTCTCCACTTTGATAAGCACTTGGAATTTAACCTACTTTACCAGGGGTTCAATTTACCACACCAGCAAAAGCTTGAGTACTTCTATTCTCGCACACTTAGTTGCCTTGGTCATGTCCTCCTCCCTTCACCAGAATTGCATTCACTTTGATTGAACTGCACCAGATTCTTTAAGGTCACTCAGGTTTGCTATTGCCATCTTGAGGTAAAGATGTCGAGCTCATTCTTGCCAGTTCAAAGTGAAATTAGCTATGCTTGTTGATCTAGCATGACTTTTGTTTGGTGCACTCTTAGTAGTGGGAGACTTGTGAGGCCCCTTCACCAATCTTAATGTCGAGACCCGCTAGGCTAACTGAGAGTTAAAAGACTTGTGTGACTCAGATAAGCTATGAAAAAGCTCCCAACTAATTTGAAGCTACTTGTGCAGTGTCATACTCTTAAGAATATCCATCAAGGTGCACAACCTTAGCATCCTAGATCTTATATCCCACATCACCGAATGCAACATTTGCTTCTTCCATAGCCTCGTACTTTGGAAATAGATGTTGAAGTGCACATCAACCTGGTCCTCAGCAAAGCGAGCAAACTTAAGGCAAAGAACATGACCCTCCAATCGAAGCAGATCGAGGTGATTAAGGCAAACCTACTCAAAGGGAAAGTGGAAGACTTTACTATTCAACTTGTGCAAGCTAAGGGCAAAGAGAAAGAAATATCCCTAAACTAAGAGTAATTTACTGCCGAACAAACTTAATCACCTACAACTAACCAAATCCATGCCTTATATTTGTCATAACTATTTGAGTTGACTATTTGAATCTAATTCTTCTATTATGCCCTTGCATAATAGCTTATAATATTTAGTTGATTAAAGAATTTTTCCTTATATTAACTAGATTTCTACTTTTTCTTCCATTTCTCCTTCCACCTTCCATATCAAAAAGATACAACTCCTCTATCTGCAAAATTAATCAATCGCCTTTGAACATCTATAATCTTCTCAATCCATCTACTGTCATCATATATATTGGACTGCATCTAATTCAGACACTATTTGTTCTATTAATGATAGCTACAACCATAATTTTTGGATACATGACTTCTAAAAATTTTAGTTGAAGGAATTTCATATTCATCCATCTTATTTGTTCTCTTTATTTTTTTCTTGTTAGTGAAAATACTTTAACACCAACAAACAATATAAAACTAGATACTGCAAAATATCAATGGCAAATACAAACAAAAAATCATTAGGCCAAACAACAGAACAGCAAACATGGATTAACACAAGGTTTCTGTGTGGTCAAAGCTAAGAGAGGTAAATAACAAGCGAAAAAAAGAATGTATTTGTAAAACCTGATGGATTGGAGGGTACATCGCATTTAGGCACACAGGACATTCCAAAAGTTCACGCACGCTGCTTGCATCAGCAAGATTTGGCTTTGCAGAAAGCTGAGCATGATCATTTATTTGCTCGCTTACTTCTACCATATCTTCATTTTTAGGAGGATCAATAACCTCAGGGTTGACTCTCACCTCATCATAGTAAGCAGCATCAGGTGCCATGAGGAGATACTATTATGTTCTACATGCAAAGTTAACCAAGTCAATCAAATTAATTTTCTCAAAATCAAATCACACGTAAAAGAATACTAAGCTGTTTGGTATATGGTCTTATGTCTGGTACAGGGAAAAACAGTGGTGAAACAATCTTCAAAAAATACATGACAAGGATCTACTAAATGGAAGTTGTATATGAGTAGATCCAGAAACTAAATTTTCAATTAATACCAGTTAATGCATTCATCACAAAATTTGCAAAGCAGGCCCAGGAGTTATGTGGTTCAAGCAGCCCCAGGAGATATATGGTCGCTACTAAATGGAAGTAATTGATGGTCCTAACGAGGAGACCAAGGGACTAAGAAGAGAGGGCAAAGTTCAACATGTGACGCTGCCTTCTTGTCAACTTAAAATGCAAACACGGCTTAGCATGTCACGCTGCCTTCAAAAAGAAAGGCTTGACACAAGTGACGAGTTTGGTGTTCGACCTACTTCAATCATCTTAAAATGTAAACACGCCACACTGCCTTCTCACCTATTCACAACCTTCCTAACCCTTGCGACTATCTGAGAGTTTTTAAGACAGTCAAGCTGACTACCAAACCAGACTCCTACTTTTAGAAAATTCCAGGGAAACCAGACAAATGATTGGCAAGCAAATTAAGTACCGGAGATGTTAACAGTTAACTACATGGTGCCTCTCGCATAAATCCAACCCTCAAATCCCTAAAAATCACAAAGGCAGCAAAACCTCTTTGGAGAAAATAAAAACAGAAACTACACATATCAACTCGAAAATCTCAAAAGTACCACACAGAAGGTCCATAGTGCATTCCCATAGATCCAATCAAGCGTAACGAAAAAAAAAAGAAGGGAAAATAAAGCAAGAGACGAACATATAGGTGTAAAAATCTAAAATTTCCCTCCGTCCGCATCTAGTCCTCCAAAGAGACCAACAAAAGTACGATCATTAGACGCAAATGATCGGATCAAACCCCTCCAAATTACAACTCCAAAGAGAAAAATCGCACCGCGAATCAAGAACAAGATGCAAAAGATATTCAAGCAAAAACTGAAAAGAAAAAAAAAAGAAACGAACGAACGAACTCTTGGAAGCGACTCACGACCATACCTCACGAGGAAAAGGAGAGACCAACAGCAGCAGCAAGAGGGTGGTCAGCTTTCCCTTGGGCGTGGCTCAAGGTGGGGGGCTTCACCGCTCAACACATCGCCGGAAGAGAATTCGAATTAAAGCCCTTCTCTCTCTCCCTCCCCCTCGGGAAGAATAAAAAAAAACAAATGGGTTCGAGGGAGAAACTGAGAAAGGGGGTGCGGTCTGCTGTCCCCCGGGCACGTCGCCTTTAAGCTGTGCCTGTTTCCCTTTGAAGCGGAAGGCCGAAGCCTGTCTCACTTTCAAAAAGCGTGCCGTTGAAGGAGATGCGGGCCCCGTTGAACATAAGAAGCTAATAGCCACCGTCGGATCTCAATCTTACCGTCCACCTGCTAGCTGATTCGGCTTAATCTAACAGGCTCTCCTTATTATTAAACAGTTGCCATTTTGAAATTTGAAATCGCTGGTGTACCAAACTTGAATAAATAAACGACGCAGACATGCAGTGGCGTTTATTGATTTTTTAATAATTTAGTTAGGCTTTCCTCCTAATTTATTATTATTATTATATAAATCTGAAATCTAATGTATACACATTTAAAAATATTTATTTCATTTAAAATTTTGTCATCTTATAACTCCTCTGAAAAATATCAATACATTATTTTTCTTATTTTTAAATCACGAATTATTTTTAAAAGATACACAGGTTATTCTTCCCATTCTATCTAACCTAATTTAACCTTTGATTATGAGATTATATCATGAGCATGTCTGTACTATTTGCATATAAATTTTAGAATAATTTTATATAATTTATAAAAAAAAATATTATTTATTAAAAATGTAAAAAGTATATATATATATATAAACAAATATAAATTTATGCTTTAATAATCTATTTTATCAAAATAGAAATAGTCTAACTAAACTAAACGAAACTATATACATTTATATTAAAAAAAACATATTAGAATCAAACAAACACACCTCTTATATCTAAATGAATACTTAATTTTTTTTTATGCTGTTCTGAGTATACAAAATGCATCATTATTCTTGTTAAAAAAAATTTACCCAAATAAATTTTGGTTAAGTTTTTTTTTCCCGTGGCATTTGCTAATCAAACAAATACACTTATCATAACTAAACAAATGCATCTACTATAATTAAATAAAATGAATATTAT